>VXBB01012586.1:48517-251240 GCA_013399915.1 Illadopsis cleaveri
CCACCCTGAAGTGACTCTCAGCAGGATGCACTGTGGCTGTAAGTCTTCTTCTTAACAGCAAAGCAACACATTCTGGCGACATCTTAAATATATTCATAGGACATTGGTGACCGGGCTTGGAGGGGAACCAAATGGGGTAAAGGGAAGAGTGAACATGAATGAGGGAAGAAAGGGATGGTTTAAAAATGTTAACTGTTCATGAAAGATAAAAGTCATCTTCTGATATAGCAGCACTTTAGCAGTCAGCCGCGCTGAGTAGACCCTGTCTGAGATCAACCGCATGCCAACTTTGTTCCAGAAACAAGTCTGAGAGCCTCTCTCTTCAGCAAGTATTGGTTACGTGGATAGTTCTTTTGTCCTGGCATGTAAATACTGCAGCTTAAATGAGTCCTGGGAACAAAAAGACAGAACAAACCAAACAAACCCCATTCATACTAAGCCTTTTAATGATTTAAAATAACATCTGATTGATCACAGTGTTTGAGAAAATCAAGATCTGACAGGTCCAGAGCACCACTGTATAGTTATCAAACAGAATACAGGATGTGCCCCATGACAGAGCACTCTCATGGGAAAATGTCACTGTGGACACCCCTTTGCAGAAGCCTGTCAGTTCTTCTGCCATTCTTCTGCCTTATGCATGAGTCTATTAACAGTAATTGTGCATGTACCCACCCACGCAGGCAATCATGTTATCCCACTTCACTCATATGCATCAAATTCACTCTACAACTGACCCCAACATATGAAACATTTTGTCCTCCCCACACTGTGCTGGCCAAGACAAAAGGTGATGAGCAAACCAACCAGGCTCTGATATGAATAATTTAACATCCATGCTATGTGAGAGAGAACAAGGGCTAGGCCCTATCAGTAAATTATTTTGCACATTGGTGCATCTCGACTTAATTTGCCTGTGCTTGTGCCTCAGTGTCTCCTCCCCTAGTCAAACTGTAATCTTGAATCAGCTTTCTGCAGAGTGAGGAGAATGGTCATCACTTCAGAGGGAGGTTCTTGGCAAAACCCTCCTGCCTGGTGATAACTGCCCAGGGTCAGGCCATCTGCATCCTCTTGTTAGGCAGCAGCTGCTCTACTCGCTCTGCAGAAACGCTTCCTCCTTCTGGACAGCAGTATAACTGATTTAATTATTGATGATGATGGACAGAGGAGGAGGAGTTCTTCAGGGGGAGTCATAGGCACCACATGTCACAAATCCTAAAATAAAATCCCTATTCTAAGGTACCAGAACCATTCCCGTCCTTTTACAGGACACAGTAATTACTGTATAACCAAGATGACAAACACTGATACACCCAGCCAGTTATTCAAGCAGCAGGCTCACACTACATCCAGTGTCATCTTTGAGCCTCACCTTACTTTTTAAAGTTTTTTATTTTTTTACCTGTGCGAGTGTGAGGTACAGTGTAGTGTTATTTATCTGGAGATGTAGGTGTATGTTCTGGACGGGGAACGAGTGGATTCTGCCTGGGCAGCTGGGTCATTCAGAAAATCCCAGATGAGGATGGTGTCATCATGTGAGCTGCTGACGATCTGGAACTCATCAAACTGAAGTCGAAAGACTCTTCCAGAATGCTCCTGAAAGGCCAGTGGGAGACACAGCATGTTACTATGCAAACTAGCTGGCACCTGGGATGGAGTTGGAAAGATGAACTTGGGCTTGAATTTAGTGTTATATTAATTTGTCAGGAAACCCCCCATGACACACTGTGCATGACCATCACAGAGCATAAATTAAACCCTCTCTCAAGGAAAAGGGTTTGCCATACCTGAGTATTTGACATACAGGAAGTTTACATTACAGTTGTCCCACTACTCCTTAAATCTCAATATTAGACACACACTGTGCAGAACAAACCAAGCTCCTTCCCCACATAATTCCATCTGATGAGGCTGACAGGTGCACTGTCTTCCTTATGCCATGGCAAAACTCCTTCCTGAAATTACAGCATTCCTGGGTACAGTAGGTTACAGGGTAGGAGATGAGAACTTTGCATTCAGGACTTGGCATCATTGCCACTGCTGGAGAGGGAACAGCTTAACACTGGAGGACACTAAGGAGCCTGTTCTAAAGTCCAGTAACACAGCAGTAATTCTTCCTAAGCAGTTCTAAAAATATGATCTAGAAAGGGCATTCTTTATAGGCAGTTTGCATTCTGCTCCAAGGCTGTGTGGAAATGGCATGACAATTTGGCAAGAGTTCAGACCATAATTAACAGGAGGCAATGGCAAGATCCTGGATATCACAGAGCAAATCCACTCTGCTTTTCCTTGTGTGTTGCCTATTTTCTCTTGGTGCTCATGAGACTCCAAGAACAGTGGCCTCCTCCTTGGTCATCAGGGAACAGAAACTGTGCAGCCATGGTGAGCCCTGTCTCTTCCATGAACACACATTTCTCTTTAGTGCTCACACATTGAAAGGGGCTTCTTAGGGTCAGGAAAAAAACATGTCTTAGAACACTTTAATACTGAAACTACAGGTTTCTCAAATGTTTAAGCAAAAGAGAATTTCTAGTTACTAAAGGGGAAGTTTTTGCCTTATAGCACAAAACTAAAAAATACAGCTCAGTTTACAAAGAACAACAGCTGCTTTAAAGTGAATTTCTGAATCTTTAAATCAAAATTATCTAAAAATAAATGCAAACATGAGTCAGATTCTAAGCTAATTTTTTTAGAATTTCTAATTAATGGAACCTTTTTAATCTTCTAACTGTAACTTGAGTTTGTCTCACAAACACATTATGAGTTATCACCTTCCCATCTATTCTTAAGGGAAGCGTTTTTCCAGATTTTGTATTATAGCAGTAAAGAAGTTCTTCCAAAAAGTATCATTACAACAGTCAGATCCACTGACAGATTACTCACAGAGATGGGGGGAGGGAGGGAGAGAGAGAGGGAGGGAGANGGAGTACTTCTAAAAGTTCTTTTCAAAACTCTCTTTTTGATCCCAGTTACTGTGGGCTAAGTAAGGCTGTCCTACCTGGACTGTTTATGTCATAAGGAAAGCTGAACTGTGAGCTTATTCTGTTCATGGAAAGCTTCTGTCAAATTCATGTGGCCACTGTTCCATCTAACGGAAGACAAAACTGGAAGGGACCTGGCATGCAGCGAACATTTGTTATCTGTGCACTTTCCTCCTACTGTTTGAAAATTGAACACAAGCAGCAGGAGACTCATGATGTTCATTGTGCAGCCAGGTTTAATTTTGGAGGACGAGGGAAGAGGAAAAAAACACCAAGGCACGGGTAAGCGGGTATAAGGACACCCTGTTGTCACAAAAGTCCTAAAAGCACCGCAACAGCTTCCTGTGCTCCCCACCCTGCTTTTGGCCCCCTCCACTGCTATCAAACAGGGATTTATGAGTATCCATGTGTTGAGATTCCTACAGTGCTTCCATCCCACCGTTTCTGATTTATAATATAATTAGCTGGGGCACTTTGGCTGTCCACTGCTGGAAAATGCAGAGGAAATCACACCAGTTAAATTAAGTCTACAGGTTACTAGACACACATTTGTCTCAGGTTGAAGGAGAAACACCACTAATACCAAGCTTAAGTCTTAAGACTCTGAGGATATGAGCTCATGGGCACAGAGTTGTTCTATAGCCTGGAACAGGGTGAGCAATGACAAAGGGTTTTTCTGGATTTCAGCCATGAAACTATTTGAACTTCTGTTTGGCTAACAAGAGGGTTTTTCAACATAGCACCTGCAGGCATCCAAAGCTCTCATGGACTCTGATCTTGCAGCTGATGGTCCAAAAGGATAAGGATAAGGATGGAAAAGGACAGTATGGCTTAATGATCTTACTACCTGTCAGCTGAGTCCCAGTAACCTCACAGCCTGCACCAAATGTCATGTAAAGTACTTCAGAGAAACCTACAACAGGAGCAATTCAGGTGTTTCATGAATGTGCAGAAGGTCAGCCAGCACAGCTCAGCTGGTGAAAAGTAACCACACTTTTAGAGAATCAGACAGCCTTGGTATGATCCTGTTTTAGAGCACAGACTACAGTCACGTGCCACAGCAAGAGAAGGTCTAACATACACCAATCAAAACACTGCCCAAACACTTTCAACCTAAGAAATAAAAACATATAGAACTTATTTTTCAATGAGATTTTGGTATTGATTTAAATTTTGCTTTATCCCCACCAACAGTGCCAGTTTATTGGGCTGAATGTGGTGGAGGAACACTTATAGGAACTACCCCAAGGCCTTGGCTGTCCTGCTATTTTTCTCACAACTTTCCCACATTATTTTAAGACCAAGCAGAGCCATTGTTAAACATGACTGTGAATGTTGTTAACACTCACATAATGACATTTTAACCACACAATCTTTGACCTGCACTAGAAACCAGTGAACAGCATGAAAAGAGTAGTTGGTGTTTAAGCATAAGATGATTTCACTATCTGCTTCAGGCCTTATCTGCTTTTTCTTTAAACACCCAAAAGGCAGTTAAAAGCAATCCCAAGAGTGTCTTTGTTCCTGTTCCTCAAATTTGGAATGTAGTATTTTTAAGAAACTTCATGCCAACAATTCAAAGAACTTACTACCACATCATCAGGTACACACAGATTAATGTAAACCCACTAGCATATGGATTCCAAGGATGAGCTAAAAAATGGATTCAGTTATTAACTTCAAATCACAGAATAAAACTGGTGAAAAGTCCAGAGTGGAGTGAAAAGATTCTAACTTTTACTGCCTGCAATTAATACCTTGCAAAATTAGAAGAAGTTGGACACTCAAAAAAGCCAGACCTCGAGAAATTATTTCAAGATCTTGCAGACGGGGGCTAAACTGACTTGAATTTTCACAGCTCAACGCAGCTCTGAACAAACACACTTTCTTCATCACCTCTGTCTAAAGCTCTTACCACAAGGGTTCGCAAGCAGAGGGTTCCTGCTGGAGCACGGGGATCCAAAGCAGCCACAAGATCCCATACTTTAATTTTCCTAGTGGTGAAAAAATAGACAAACACCATGGCTCTGTTAAAGAGAAAAGAGCAAGCACTCACAGAAAAAAAAATCTGTTAGTACAACTTAGCTAATACACCAGTTGAAGGAAAATTACAGCAATCCTTCTGTTCTTGAGACCTGATTCTTGAATTTCCCCTTTGTAAATCTTATAGAACTTAATGGGAGGTAAAAATATGCTGTCAATAAAGTAAATCACATGAAAAGCAGATGGTAATAACTAACAGCAACACACGGGAGTGCAGACAACTAGTCTGTAATGGCAAATGGCCCTGCAGACAACCTCAGATGGGAAATACTGTTCTTAGAAGTGGTTGAGCTGGAAGAGGTTTCAGGTTGAGTCAGTCAGATATTCTTACAAGCACAAGAACTGGACCACACACATCAAATCATGTGGACTTATTTCAAAAGAAGAATGGCAGCTCTGCTCCGCATGACAGCATGGTCTGCATTTACTGGCCATGGAAAGGTCCTCTTAGTATGACAGAGAGTCTCACATTTATACAGAAGATGCACAAAGTGGGATGGGAGACACCGAGACTGGAAGATACAAAGCATTGACTGCATTGATAACCTCACCCATCATATGCCCCACTGACTATCCTCTTGTTATCAAAGCGTATGCATCTCACCAACTCTTCATGGCCTTCCAGTACTCGTAAACATGCCCCACACTCGATATCCCACAGCCTGGAAGAGAGTACAAAGAAGCATTAAGAATTTTTTAATACCTTAGCATTGCAGTGAAACAGTTAGTCTTTGCTTGCAGTTAATGGAAACTTGGAAATAAAGACTATGATGAAACAACAAAGAAGAAACAAACTATGCTCATTACTCCTTTTCCCACAGTTAAATGGATACATGATTTTCCACATGACCCTATGATGTTACAGTAACACACTGGAGATGAGTCACAAACCAGTTGTGTCTAGTATCTACTGCTCTAGTAACACAGGATGTCTCCTAGTTATCTTCACTGATAACTGATAAAGTGAGCCTCATTTTATTTTACTGAGATTCATTGTACACAAAAGTGTTGTGCTTTGGTTTTAAGATATTAAGAGAGGGAGACTTACCAATCCCCTCGGCAGCTTGTTTCAATTGATATGATCACCTTCAGAGGGTATGAGCCCCTTTCTGTTCCCCTACATGCCCATTTCTGATTTGGGGACTGTCATCAGACAAACTGAGTTATCAATATAGCGGTGAGAAGTACAAGAATTAACAAGACCTTATCCTTTGTCATTTCTCCCCCTGAAGGTCTGTTTAATCTGTAATCCAGGCACCTGACGCATAAGCTAAAATGGATGCTCCGTGTTTATTGTTTTGAAATGCATTTTTTCTTGCTCTCAAATAACTCCTGTGGCTCTATGTGAACTGTTTCTAACAATACAGTATTTTTTAAAAATTTCTGGCACTCAAACCAATATACAGTAAGAGGCCCAGCAACACATTATCCTCTCAACTGTAACTATCCCAGAGTTCTGGCTTTTGTGCTGGATTTTCAGCATGGAGAATACATTAAAATACATAATTTTTACATTTGCGCACTACTTTGAAAAATAGATAAACACTTCAAACAGTTATGAGGCAAGTCTTTCTGTTTTTCATACTTTTTCCAGCTCTTTGACATGACTCCCAATTACCCTGGATAAAGCAAGATCATTTGCCTACAAGAACTGAAATTCTTTGACATGTATTGTCTAGACGTGTTCCATCTCTGGCTGAGACATGCTCTGCTCATACAGCAGTCTCGTAATAGCAGTATCTGCTCTGACTCCCTGACACACAGCAGAAAGAAAGCAGTCACAAATGTTCTCAAATGCTCATTCAATAAATGCTCTGACTGGCATGAACATCACAGTAGTGAGAAATATGGGGGATTTGTGGAATTTCTCTGGGTGACACATCTTAGCACAGCTGCTAAGAGGTCAGGTCACTTTTGCTTGAGAGACAAAGAAAGAGATAAACCATCCCCATATATTTTATTCCTGAGGTTCCTCAGGGAATAATCCAGATCCAGTTGATGTGTGCCCAAGGCGGGTGGATAATGACTGCAGTTGTCTTGCCACAACTTGCTCTCACTTTGGACAACAGAGGAATGAACAGAACGCTTTTGTCACTGTAGAACTGAGAAAGGATATGTCTATGCACATGTTTGAAGCCAACAAGAAGCACAAAGTGATTCTTCAATCTGTGAAGTTGATCTTCCAGAAATCTGTGAAGGGCCCAACAGTTTTCACTTGAGTACGGCACATCAGTCAAGGTCAGAGCAAACAACTTCATGGCAAAGGTCAGCCAAAGGCACTCTGGCTGGTCAGAGAGCACTACATCTCTCAAGCACCGTTAACAGGATGGACAATGCCGGAGATTAACTGGTGCAGAAAGGTCTGAAGAGCAATCTTGCGCCAGGAACTTTTGTGTCATGTGTTTTCATTCCTTGTCATTGATCCTGAAATTGCCAGCAGCTCTGGGAGGCTGCATCACACTAACTCCCGCCTGTATTTTCAGGTCTCAGTCTGAGGTTTACCTGAATCTGAATGGGATTACAAGAGGTGATCATGTCCCTTGTCACATGGCAAATGGGCTTTCATGTACAAAGGGGATAACTGCTATTAAGAGTAGGGTCTCTTAGCAGTGTTGGTGCCAAAGGTCTTTCTCAGATTTGACAAGTGTCACTAACTTCTACTTCTTTAAATATTCCAAGGAACAAACAGTATAAGAACTAAACTTGAGGCTTGAGAACTAACAAAAAAAAATCACTACAATATGTATGCAGTCAAACACACTACCACTGCTCCTTCCTATAACTTTGGGAGAACTTCTGGAAGTAGAGGGAGGTCTGCAATTATCTCAGCCTTTAATTCACTAGAAAGCAGAACAGGGAGTTGCAGAAGGCAGGTGAGTCTGAATCCCCACCTCTTAGAGAGAATGCTGTTGTCTAAACAGATTGGTATCTGATCCTTATGTGTGCACACACTAGAAATAGACACATGAAGACCAACCACTCATTAAAAACTTAACCAAGATGATACGGTCCAATTTTAGTTTCTTGCCCTAAATTCTCTGGTTCCTTTTTTCCTCCACCATGTTTGTCTGTAGCAATTAAGAACTTTAGCCCTAGAAGCTAAGATACTGAAGTGATTGGATTAAATGGACCAGTTTCTGCCAGATGGAAATTAGCACAATAATAGTGATGTCTGTGTACCTGTGTCCTCTTACACAGGTGAAAATTTCCGGCCTAAATCAAAACTTAAATCATTTTTCTATGTGGAATCTCCCTACAGAAGTCTCAGCTACTTCACATGTCCTTAACGCTTGCAGTTGCAAAACCAGAAATCACAAAATCTTCTTCTGGAAAAATGTTTCCCTTCATCTGAGGAATAATGGACTTTTAAGTTCTGTATTAGCCTCTACTGAAGTCCAGCACACAACATCTGGTAGTGTATTAAAATCAAACCTACAAAGCACCAAGCCATCCACAAAGATGACGTAGGAACCTTTTTCTTAATCATCCTTCCACAGACTTGTACCGTCTACTAATGGCTGTGAGAAAACTGCCTTTTAGCATTGGGTAAGCCTTTTGCCTTGCTCACACTGTTGCTAAACTTGACTTCCATTAAGATTCACTGTTGACATTCCTGGAATTCTAGCATAATTTATCTGTCAAGTAGGGATTTTGTCCAGTGCAAGCATAAAAGTAACTGTATTCCTGTTCAGCATTACCACTATCTTGACATTTATTTTTATTAGCATTGCATATTTTAGATCCTTCCCTAACTGTTGCAGTGTTTAACTATTTCTTGCTCTACTTCTAAGGCCAAGTTTCATGGTACAACTGCGGAGGCTTATTTTTTGTATTTGAAGTGCAGAAGTTCTCTCCAAGTGGTGCTGCTCTTACACAATGCCTATAATACCTCTCCCCTTGATTAAGAGATGGAAGTTTTAGCTCTCCTGGTCATGCTCTCAGACAGCCCTGCACTAAAATCTGGAACAGTGTCCTGGTGATGTCAACCAAAGGACCACCATTTTTCTACAGAATTCAGAGCAAGGAGAGGCAGCATGTTGCAAACCAAGTCCACAGGCAAACAATAGCATGGATCATTCTCACGGAGGAAAAATTATTACTGCCATTGAAGTGAAGGGTTCCTGCTGACACTGTCCAGCTTTCAAGTTTTATCAAAAGGCAGACAATTACTTAAAAAATTGACAAAGGGAAAAGGAAGGTTGCTGTTACTCCCATTTCCATGACAGAGCCATTTTTCTATATCATGTAAACTAATATTCAAGCTTGTTTCATACATCCTGAAATTTGTGGGACATTCCTCTGCCAGCAGCTGCTGGATGCAGGGAGAAATTCTGGCTTGTGATACCAGAAAGAGTTAAATCTCAGATTGCAACCAGGGCAGCTGGAGAAGTGCAAAAGGCAGCAAACTGAACTTCATACTCTAAACCAGCTGTTCCAAACTTAACCAGGTGCCAAGTACCACAAGAAGAGTTTGGCGAGAGCCCAGGAGGATTTCTGCAGAGGATTAAATGCCTCTTACTGCAAATCTGACTCCTTTAACTAGACACATAGTCCAATTAAAATATCACAAGAGGACATCGTAGAAAGTAGTACTTGCCAGCTCTTTCATACACCAGAACTGCCAGAGCAATGCAACTTGTTGATTAGTATGGGACTCTAGAGACGTAGAGGATGAAAGACAACACAGTAAAACAGGCTTCTAATATCTCTTTCCAGTAGTTCCCAATGTTCTACACCAAAGAAAGCATATTTCAAAGTTGACAAGGGTACAGAGCACTTCAGTGGCCTAACCTCTGCATGTCTCAGGGCACCAGAGACAGCGTGCTTGCACAGAACCCTGTGATGAGGAGTTTGTGTCTCACCTGATGGTATTATCTGAAGAGCCGCTCACTACTAGCCTGTCTCTGTACTGCAGACATGCAATGCCTCGTTTGTGGCCATTTAAGGTGCGCACAAATTCGCAGGTACTAGTGTTCCATACCTGTGACAGGAAGTGGGGAGGGAACCACACAGAGACAAAATTATTACAAAGAGACTAACAGAAGATGGTGTCTGTATGATATATAGATGCATCCAGAACGCTCTTAATGAAGATGCTACCATTAAGACTGGGAAAATCACCCCTCTGATGACTTGTGATTACAGTCTGCAATCACTAGCAGGTTGGGTCACTGTACACAGAAGATTTTTGCCACACAGTATCAAATTAACTTCCAGGTTTAGCATTCTTGGGCTATGACTGAGTTTACACACAATATAGATTCTCCTGAGGTTTAATGCTGCAGACTGGGATCATAGCAGTAATACTTCAGTGTCTCTTATCCATTCACCTTCCCTTTTGTCCCCATGCTGCCCTCTAACAACTGTTTAAATGACTGAACAGGTTATGGAAGTGGTCAAGTCGAAAAAGAACACAGAAAAAAATGTTCTTTTTCAATCGCATCTGTACCTGGAACTGATTCGTCATAAGCTCTGTAAATGAGTTGTGCCAGCTCAACGGAGGAGGGACAAGTGCAAATACGCAGGAGGAACAACACTGCTTCTAAAGGAAGATCCTGCCAGGGGCCATCTTCCCTGTCTGGTCACTGTTCTTTGTTAATAAATACCCCAGTGCTGCAAATGAAAAGCCTCTGAAACACCTCACCTTTATAGTTCTGTCACCTGATGCTGATACAATGTACTTGTCATCAAAGTCCACCACGTTGACGGCAGCTCGGTGCCCCACGAGCACCCTCCTGAGGGTGATGTCTGTGGGGGAGGCCATGTCCCACACGGCGATGGAGCGGTCCTTGGAACACGTCACCATCATGCCGTTGTTGAAGCGGAGGTGCAGCACGGCTTCGCAGTGGTGGATCAGTGTGTTCAGCATCTCACCTGCATTCACGTCCCACACTCTGCAGGTTCAGATTTCAAACCAGACAGAAGAGAGTTAAAAACCTACACAGTGAATTTTCTGCAGAGCGAGAGGGGGACAGGGAGAGCTAATTGACTCCCTAGCGATATTAGAGAAGCAAACACCACAAGTTATATATACATCTATTAAATAGTTCATTAAAAAATGTATTAGATAAACCTGTTGATTATGTGTACATTGAGACAGTCCAGCAGCCAAAAACCCTGCAATGCAGTTAACACCATAAAAATAATGCACCCAGGAAAAAAGCATTCTTTAATTAAGGGAATTTAACGCTGAGGAAAGGACTGATGGCCTTAAAGACTGGTGTTTCCTGGTTGTGCCTGCCTATTATACACTTCATTTTCAGTCAATGTGGAGAAGTAAGTTCCCTGACAGGCTTCATTTTTGACCTCTCTCATAGGACTATCAGCTCAAGTGGTAATTTATACAGAAGTAGAAGACAAGACAATTCTTTTCAAACAAATACAAGTAATTGCCACAAGTTGCACCATGATTTGCATTTACCCTGCGGTTCATCTGGTACACAGCTACATTCCAGGAATGTGCTGAATACCCAAATTAAGACACAGCATTTATGTCAATTTAATGTTATTGGAACTAACTGTTTCAAATGAAAGATAATTTAAGATGCAAGTTAGATAAAAGCTTCATACAGAACTTCTAGTACTTGAAATTAAGATTTTAAGCCATAAAAACATTTCTTCTGGGCTATTCTGCTGGCAAACTTCTTTTGCCCTCCATAAAGAGATTTATTTTGGCACTATCACACCTGTATCCCAGACACACTATATGAAATGGCTGTATCATCAGGCATATCAGACCCTGAAGAAGTTAAAACTTCCCGCTGCCAATAAGGCAAGCAGTAAGAAAAGGCAAGATGTAAGAAAGACTTCTAATTTTCTAACTTATGGAAACTAAAGTGCATCAACTTATAAACCCTAAATGAGAAGGAAAACCACATTCCAATTAGAAAATGCAAAGGAGAAAAAACTAAAGACCTGAGCCATTAACATATGAACAGTTTGCAGACAGAGTTGCCAAACTGAACAGGAGCTGGAGACCCACTGACTTCTTTGGACAAGTGCAGCCCTGAGATCTCAGAAGCATTAAGAGCCCATCTGTACCGTCTATTGGATGAAGCCTCTCTTCCTGAGGAGACCCAAGGATAAAAGTGATGCATTCTATGTGCCTCTGGGGTCTGCACAAACATTTATAGATACAGTGGGAGACAAAGTATTCCTGGGCAAGTAGCCAGTCTGCAATTTGGCCTGCCTGGCCTGATACGCAAAATGACAGTGCTTGTTACAGAAATCAGCATCTCCTTTTGCGATCTGTTTAGCCCAGTGCAGTTCCCACATCACCTTCAGGTAGGCAGTGTTGCTGAAATTCTGGATCCTATGAATTACAGGACTCCAAAACCTAGTAGAACTGCAAGACTGCATGCATCACATGTCAGGAATTCAATTTAGTAGTTATTAGCTTAACAGTAGCAGTTTACACAAGCACAGAGGAGCTTGCAGCCATAGGAATGCATGCTAATAGCTCCAGAAAAGGCCACCGATGCAGCTTTTTGCTGTCTAACTTCACTGCATGAGCATTGCTTGTACTCTGACAAGGAGGGAGTATATAACAACATGGAGAAGTCAGACCTGCCCCTTCACATCCAAGTTCAAACTGCAATTCATTAACTCACATGTGCCTCTATTTACACTACAGGTCTTGAACACTCTGGCATCCTCTAATATGACTAGTGGACTTCACAAATGCACAACATGCACCACTAGTGCTACCTTGTGGTGTCCAGCCTTTTACTGGAGACTTGAGGGAAAGCAAGGTTAGAAAGACTGAGTGAAAAGAAACATCATGCTGAAATTTCATTTAAAGTCATAGGACATCCAGTCATACATATCTTGTTAAAATTAAATGACAATGGATGACTAAACCTTCAAACTTGCTTTGGACACTTCAACTCTTAGAAAGTTATTCTCAAAGAGAATTTATAACATTCTCAGGGAGTGTCAAAACATGCAAAACCTTGGTGAAATGCCAGATGGCCTTCCTAAGTCATCTTGACCTTGACTGGCTTTGGCTTAGATTCTCATTTCTCCTTGACAGCGATTTGCATCGACATCTGATAAACAAGGACAGCACAATGCTGAAGAAATATGCTGAACTACTTCTTGGAACTGCTTGAACAGCACACATTTAAGAAGAAAACATTTCAGCAGCTTGCAAAGCTAAAATCTTAAGAGGCAAACAGAAAGGTCCAAATCATGAGCACACACCTGACTGTTGAATCTGAAGATCCAGTAATGATCACCCGTTCATCATACTGGAGGCACAGGACAGAACCCGTGTGTCCGGTGAGAATTCGCTTGCATTCCAATGTATTCTTATCCCAGATCTAAGACAGCAAACATTCAAAACCAGACAGTTTAGTAAAGTTTTCATCTCTCAGCAATTACTGGTTTGACTAGATTGTTTTTTACTACAGCACATCTTCCACAGTGCACTTAGAACACCTTTAGTGGCATCTGCAGAGTCTTCTACAGGCTCTTTGGTGCAATACATTGACATCTTTGATATTACTGGCTTTACTATGAACATTGGTTTTACCCTTCTCATTAGGGTAAAGGGCCCATTAATTACATAGCCTGTAATTACTGCTGGACAGGAACTCTGCTGGCAAAGCCTGTCTTTCTGAAAACAGGGTCTCTCTAGCCAGATAAAAGAGGCATAGCTACTGTGCAGGTGGGAGATGGGGGAAGGGGAAGGAGAAGGCTAGGTTACTAACAAGAGACTGGGTAGGTGTCACTAAAATTAGGACAGTATTATTTATGGCATAGGCACTCCAAGCCATTAGTATGCCATGATGGAGCATTCTCACCTTAATAGTATTGTCTCGTAGGCCGCTGACTATCTTCTGATCATCATACTGTAAACAATAAACGCCTTTGCTTGTCTCACTTCGGCAGTGGATCCTCTGTAAACTGTGCCTTCCACACCGCCAGTTCGACTCTATTGTCTTGAGGAGAGACAGGAGAGAGATGTGGGGGAAAAAAAAGCGCATGGAACTATCTCCCATTTTTTTAGTTTGGTTGAGAAGGCAGCAGACACTTTTCTTTACGTTTTTTCCTGCAATCAGGCCTACACAATGACATAACTGCTTTCTAGAATACTTGTAATAAAACCAATTAAACACACAAATGCTTGAAAAACATATCATGGCTAAACTGGTCTGTGTTGTTTGGAATGATGAGGAAGAAGTAACCTAAAAGCCTTCTTCTATCTCCAATCTTTAGCTCCCTGTGACTCAACAGCTAAGGAACTGAAGAGAAAGTCTCAGTTGAGCTCTATGTGCTTTTACAAACTTGTCACAACAGTGCCCAAGCACTGCTCCTGCCATTAGGAAACAACCAGAACATGCCATTTTGCTCACACTAAACGCAAGGCAAACATGCTCAGCTGCTTCTTGTTTCCCTGAGTCTTAGGACTGCAGACTTTAGAAATGCACTTTCTCCCTGCCTCAGTTCTTGATATCTTCCTGTAACAGCCCATTAGGTCTCATTGCACCAGGAGGAGCAAAGTACTGTGGCACAGAGAAAACCAAGATGTTACGGTGCTGCTGTGATATCTGATGTGCAAAGTGCGGAGACCTCACCTGTAAACAGCTCACTGAACAATCCAACTCATCCTCTGTCTAAAGGAGCAGCAAGATCTTTTATAACTATCCCAGATCTACAAACTCCAGACACACAGACATGTCAGATTTAATGAAATATTACACTGCAATGGAATATCCCCAGAATTCCAGTATCATGAATAAACCAGGAAAATTTGAAGAAAACAAAACTAAAAAACCAACAGTGAAACACCACCACATCTGGCAGCTGTTTCTTACCTCTATGTCCTGTATAATTTTGGGGTAAAGTGCTCTGTAGAACGAGTTGGGTGGTGCAGTTCCATCAGGAGGTTTATTTTTAAATAGGTATTGCCCCCTGGAAGACAAAGATCATTTCCATTGAACACAAATCATGTTTCAGCATTTTGTAGAAAGGTTCTCCTGGCATTTTACAAATGGGTAACCACTGTTGACAGATTCATAGTCAAATTTTGTTTGTTTGCCCTGCAACATGTCAGTGTTGTATTTTAACACTGAAATACCCAAGAAAAATCTGTGTCTAGTAACTCGGGGAAGGGAAATAAATTCTCTATTATGGACAGGGGTCCATTCAGCTCAGTAAGGGTTGACAATGGTTCATGCTTGCAATACTCACACATATTAACAGAAGTCACCTTTAAAATAAAGCATGCAAAGTAAACAGAAGAAGCAAAGGAACCCTCAAATTCACTATGCATTCAAGGCTAGCTTTTATCTGCATTAGCAGGAACAATATCTGTTTGGCACATGGACATTTTACTGCTACTATTCTGTTTTGGTAAGCAACACCTCATCTGTGGTACCTCCCTCATCTCAACACTGATTTGGAATACTCATATCCCAAGCTAGAGTTTTGTTACCAAAAAAATCTGTAAACGGCAATCACTGCCTGCTGTGTAAAAAACTTTAATTCCTCATCCTGAAGTTAAGAAGCCACCAAACACGGTGTGGAAGCTAGTAAACCCCACCATGGGCGTACTAACTGCTGCTCTGCCTGGCAACATGCCTCACAAAATGGAGAGAGGCACAAATGCCTCTGAGTGTAATCCTGGCATCAGAGGCACAGAGTTTACACCGGGCCAGCTCTTCACTTCTCCCTCCCTTCATCCATTACAGCATAATTAATTGTTCAATACTTCCTTGAGCATTTCCTTCCTGTCATTTAAAACTCAAAACTCATTTCAGAGACCATACATCAGCTGCCCTGATGCACTTGAACTAGAGAGATCACAACAATGAACCAAAATCTTCGGGTTGTAAGGCAGGACTAGACTATAGGACTGGACAAACAAAATGACAAATGCTCAGGAAAAGAACTTTTGATACTTCTTTAAATCAAGTATTATAAGTACAACTCAAGAGAAAGGTGCTTTCCTGTTTGGACAGAGGAATTACCTGTTTCTTCAAACACAATGTCCAGCAGACATGCATATAGGAACAAACATATAAAGATGGCACACATGGATGCAGACAAACCACTAACTAGACAGATGCCTATTTACTGTGATCCAGCCTGGAAGTGCATTCATGAAAATTAATATTATTGGCCAAGGAAGATGAAAACCTATTTGGAGATGCACAGAATACTGTGGAGACATCCTGGAAGACGTGGGGCAGGTCTAGTAAAACCTGTGTACAAGCCTATGTGCCTAAAAACCTTTTAATTCTTTCTAACTTTACTAGCTAATGTAACACAAAGTCTGGTTGCTACCTGTAAGTTGTGCCCTTCTGCATGTAGAGTCAGTTGTTTACTGTTCAGCTGAAGGATTGCTTGGAATTTCCATGGCATCCCCGTAGTTGTTGTGCTGTGGCTCTGGGATAAAAGGAACTATTGTTTGCAGGTTTTGATGACCAGCCAATTCAATCAGATGGACACAAGCGTGCCCAGATTTTGGGCTTCTGTTTTATATTTCTCTAAATCTGTGTAACCCTTACTGACCCCTGACAATCTGCCAGTCAAGGTTGCCACGCTGCAGGGTGGGGGGGCGGTTTCTGTTGTAAAGCACAAGCTGCAAATGCTGAAATCAGGCAGTTCATGTGCAAATTGAGGAGCTATAACCAAATAACACCAGTCATCCATCATTCTGAACTGTCCAGTTAGTCATCTCTGTGTGCCATGCACAGAGCTAGCACTGATTACAAGCTATAACATTCTATATGGCAGAGATGCAATTGCACTGGGTATTTCCTGTCTGCACCTCAACCACACAGTTCTATCTGCGCATCACAGAGATAACCAGAGGGCAATCTGAAAGACTTGGGCACAACTTGCTCTTGTGTCAAAACAACCTCCAGCACATGGCACAAACCTGAAGAAGAGGTGCAGTAACAGGGTGACTGTCCTTGACGTGAGAAGCAAAATTTTGCACCTGTCTTTTAGAAATGTCACGTGTCTGTATGATTAGTATTTGGTGGTAATGTTATTTCTAAAGTGTGGAGGGAGCAAACCCCAGTGATGCCTTGGCAGAAGACTCTCAGCTGATTACACCATACTCCAAGAACGGAGTAGAGTAACTGGGAAGGGTCTAAACAGAGAAAACAGAAAATATTAAGAGGACAAGACAACACATCATTATGGTTGGATAGTGCAGCCAAAACACAGGAAACATGGTCATCTTCCAACATGGAAAAGATTACTGCAAAACTAAGAATGAGAAACTGTCCTGTTTATCTGTGCAGGTTAAATGTACCAAGTCAAACTGTAGCTAGAAAGATAGCCTAGGTATCAGGAACACCTCTCAAACACTGAAGTTAGAAAGAGTGAAACCATGGAATTCCTTTTCCAGGCATTGCCTGGGGAATCTCCATCAGTAGAGGATTTTAAGAACAAGTTAAGACAAAGATTTGGGATGACTTAAGAAAAACCTGTCTCTGCCTATGGGAAACGGAAAGGATCAAATGACCTCTCAAGCTCCTCTTAGGACTTACTGTGAGTGACCTCAAAAGCAGGGAGAAAAAATGGAAGTCCTGGAGAGAATAAGGCACTAAAAGAAATGCAAAAGTTGCCATTGCCATGCTTGTGTTTATTTTACACGCTTTAGAAACACTGCACTATTGGACGCAGATCAAAGTAGTATTTATTTTTAAAGAATGTCTCATAATCCTGATTTACTTGCCTTCACTTCCTGAGACAAACAGTATAACAAAATTAACCATAAACGGGGGTCTTTGTTTGCAACTCTGTATCTTTTTCTTTTTAATAGCAACCAAAATGCCTGAGCTGTCACTTTTATCTTGTTTATGAAATATTCATACTCAGTTTCCCTTCTGCCAACATCCTAGGGACACCCTTGGAAAAGAAAATTATGTATTAAGGGGTGTACCCCTGAGAGAGAAAGTTCTAATGAAATGTTAGCAGAGCAGCTTCAAACTTGAGTGAGACCTACATTGTAGTAAGGCTATTACAGATGATTATTAACTAATCTATCTGCATTTCTAAAGTCCCCTATTCTCTGTGGTACCTACCCTCAGCTTCCAGTTTGAAAATTAAACAGATATCTAATAGCGAAAATCTGCTGAGGAAAACAAACAGACCTATCACGAAAGAACTAATTCATAGCACATGCTCCCCCACTGCCACTCCTGAAAAAGCTCTTCTGCTCTGAACTGCTGACCGGTTTAGGGTTCCCCCGAGGCACACACAGCTTCTTAATTTGAACTGAATGACAGCTGGGTGTAAAAATCTCAGTCTGTATATCTCACTTGTCACAGTGGGATAAGATCATGATCAGATGAGGAAGTTGAGGAAAAAATCACCACACTGCCACAGCCAAATGATGCCCTAACTCCCCAACCCCTGATTTTTGGTGTAACCAACTGTCAGGTTTGGAATCAACATGATGTTTCAGTGTTGAATAACTCTTCAAATATGGTTTGAAACACACAACCCCTACTGTCCTGAATGGGGGCAAAAGAGGTCAAGATTCAGTTTCCTTACCATCCTCTCCTCTCTGACAAACCCCTCCACAGGGAGTCTGTCCTGACCATTCTCTCAATGAGCTTCTTCCACAGCATCCCATCTGACGTCACCCGGTACCACTCCTTGCACACCAGCTCAGCAGCACACAAAGATTTGGCATCCAGGTATGACAGAATGTTCTCAGCAATGTGATCCAATCCCCGAGCTGGGGGAGAACAACAACAGAAAAACATTATTTGCTGGACAGACACAGAGTTTAAAACAACTCCACCTGCTAGTACAAAGACACACTCTCCTTCCATCTCCACTTCTGCATGTAGAGCTGGACCAAATGCACAGAAGAGCATTTGAGGCTAAGTTCAGGAGTGAGCAGTGTTCTCCAACTTCCTTTGGATATAGCACAACAAGTCATTAAAAATAATAAAGAATCCAAGAAGTCATTCCAATCTATTTCGATGGGTTTTAGCACTAGGGGGATATTCTGTGGATGGCATTTCCAACTCAGCAATGCAGCCCCCAAAATCTCTCTATATTAGGACCATTTCTCATCTCACTGCTACAGCTGTTCTCATGTTGCAACGGCTCAAAAGCTGTTTTTGCTAAAGCAGTAGCTTTTAAATGTAATGAAGAAAAAAATATATATTCCCAATGTGTGCCCTGAAGGGTAGTGGTACCTTTAGACAGGGGGGAGGGAAGGATATGCAGATGCACAGGATATCAAGAGGGAAGGAGAGGCTGTGTAAGGAGAAAGTGAAGCAGGTTTGCTAGTTTCATTTATTTTAGTGGGTGAAGGAAAAATATGCACCAACATAATATCATTTGCAAATATTTCCCAGTGTGAATACCAGGACTGGCTTCACTTCAACATGACTAGAGTGAAATGTAAAGCAATTGCCTGGTTAGCACCAAGCAGCTTAATGTAATGTCTAGGTAGGGAAGGTTATGCTACGTTTCTTAACAGGATGGATGTAGTCAGTAAAAATGTGCCCTTACCTCAAATTTAATCACAATCAAGACTTCAGAAAAACAAGATGCCTTTAAAATGAGAAGTTGTGCAAATACAGCTTCTCTTGAAGGCTGTTTAATTCACATGTGAGACACACCACAAAGAGATTATTTCACTTCACAGGTTAAATTTCATACGCTTTGTGAAAGTTTAGACCACATCATCCCGCAGGCATAATGTTCAATCCAGCCAAAAATGAAGCATGGCAGATTGGTATTACATGCCAATCATTACATGCCTCTGGTTCACATTTGGGACAAAGTTAAATACATGTTTTCTTGCTTTTAAAACAAGAGTCTCAAAGACCAGACCCTGCTTGTGAGAGGGAAAGAAAAGGCAGTAAGTACATTTTTACAGTCACACTGTAAAACCCAAACTGGGTGCAACCAGCTGACTTTGATTAGAGTTAATGACACACAAACGACCCAACCTTTTTTTCCTTAACGAAAAGATCTCAAAAGTATCTCCCACTGCATGAGAATGAGACAATTCAGCATGCCTCCTCCTGCTGCTTTCAAATATACTAAACTTAGAATACACTTTGGGTCAGATGTTTTGCTCAGCATTTTATGCTTCAATCTTTATGTAGAAAAAGCATGTGAATGGTACTAGGCACAACCAGAGAGTGGAGAGGTCTGACATTTCTTATCTTTAGAGACACAAAATTAGATGTCAACCTGCAAAATAAAAGCATCATCAGCCTTTATTACGTATTTAATCTGTAAAAAACATGTACAACCACTATTAAAAAAAAAGTGTTTTTAAATTCAGATTGACGCCACAGCAAATTGTGGAAAGAGGGAGACAACAGCTTAGTGAATGTGAACTGGAATTTGTAGGCATTCCACAACTGGCAGGGTAGACATGGACATCCTGTTGCCCTGTCCCTGAAGCTTTGTGTGGAAATGGCAGACTTCCCAGTCTCTGTTCCTTCCAGCGGGCTCATAGACATTTACAGACCCACCAGGACACATACAAATGCCTGCCTCCATAGCATACTTACAGGTGGCTTTAAGTCAGCAGCATCACAGGAAGAATTAATTTTATATATGGGGAACAACTGGTGGCTTTAGGAAGCAGGGCTACACTGCAACACCTGGGCACAGTAATCTTCACCCATCTGCCCTTTCTATTTTGTCAGCAGTTGCACTTTAGATCTTGGCTGCAATGAGGTGCTGTAACTACTGCCATGTCCTTAAGTCATCCTTTGCCATTGATACTAGGCCCTTTGCATGAAAGCATACTAATGTTTTGGCCTCTCGGCTTCACATTTATGATAAGTGGATGGGCAGAGCTATTTTGGCCTGATTGCAAACTCAATTTTATTGTTTTGCTTCTTAGGAACAGCACAACTCACTGAGGCATGTACCTAACAAAGCATTGCTTCCTTAAAAGGGGAAAACTCTGCTCACAGAAGATTTCGCTAAATGGATGTGAAATACGATTAGCCCTTCAGCCCTTCGAACCAACAAGAATGTTGCAGTTATTTCACACATGAAATCCTTATCAAAATGACTTTCCTCATAAAAAATGTTAAACAGCTTGAAAATGCTAAGCAGAAGCCTTATTTTTCAGAATCTGAACAAACTTTGTTAAGTACATAGTTAAGCTGTATTTTTCAAACAACCTTAATTTTGTTCAAAGCACTGGGAAAATAATCTGGGCTAACTTTACTCTGTATTAGTAAAACATGCCCATGGTCTAAAACTACCTGTAATTCTGTTCATTCTTTGGGACCGTGCTAGGAGGACAGAGATAAGATGCCTCATGATTTTGAAGGAGCTTTATTGTTTTATTCACTCAAGGGGGAGAACAGGAGAGAGAATGAAGTAGTAAAAATGAAACTAGAGTACTGAACACTTGAGAATTTCAGAAAGCTAAAAAATACTTACAGAGTTTAGGGGGTTTTTTTCATTGTATGACTTAATTTAGAATTTCAGGTTCATCACTCTTTCCTGGGCAGCTTCTTACCTTCTTCCCGTCCCATTCCCCTCATTAGAACCTGCTTATACTTGGGACATCCTACACAGACTGCAGAGTCTGTGCCAGTGTAATTCCT
This sequence comes from Illadopsis cleaveri, assembly GCA_013399915.1. NCBI lineage: Eukaryota > Metazoa > Chordata > Aves > Passeriformes > Timaliidae > Illadopsis > Illadopsis cleaveri. The sequence continues at coordinate 70,104 of VXBB01012586.1, forward strand.
AGCCATTAATTTTCTCCCTTAGAGCTATATTCACTAGGACATTTGCAATTTGCAAGTATGCAAATTGATGCACATACATTATTTACGCACACATTTCCCCCAACTATTAAAATACTCACATATTAGCTGCTTGATTCCTATTTATTCTGCATTCTGATTGAGTAGTATCAGCTGCTTCCTGGGCAACTGTGAATAGACTAGTAACAAATATGGTATGGCTAGGAAATCAGGAATGTCTCTAGAAGTATTTATAGCACCTGCCCAAAATTCTCAGAGAAAGTGCTGTAGGAAGAAATTAACCAAGTGCCGTGAGATGTGTTGATTTCATGGGATGCTTTCATGGGGTTCTGTGGAAAAATTGTGTATCTAACTACATGTAAACTTCCACTCCGAAAGTGAGGAAACCAATGCAGTTTTCAAACACTTCCTATTTTTCTGAAACAGAGCAGCTCCACAAGTTATAATGCTGCTCTAAGTACACGAGATTATTGCCATTGGACTACTAAAAACTAACATAAAGCAGGTACTTAGCATAACTAAGATTTTTTTTTAATGCTACAACAGCCATTTGATTACTGGGCACAATGAGCTTAAAATCCAATGAGTCTAGCTCTTTAACTTCCTAGCAAAACTCCTGCAGTGCCTTTATGCCTTATGCAATTCACAGTTAAACATACTTTTTTCCATCTTTTAAGGCTAGAATTTATATTTCATGTTGAGAACTCCCTTCTGAAGAATGATCAAATGAGTGGATTGATCAAATTGCCAGAAGTTCAGCACTTCTCCAAAGGTGTTCACAGAATAAGCTTTTGACAAGAAACACCCCTCTTCTATGGGCTGTTTAGAGACAATAACTGTACCACTTCCTACTCAGGTCCCTTTCAAACTAAGGACCTATGGCATGGGAATGCTAATCTATTAACTATCAATCTATTTATCTATTTACAGAGGTATGATCTAATGGTCTAAAAAAATATGAGCGAAAGAGCCAGGAATTTCTGTTTGGTTCTGAAATTCTATTGCTGTATGTATCTGATCTCCCATCACCTTAGTTTTCCCATCTGTAAGACAGGGCCGATATAAAACTGCATGTACAGTACTTCATGTGTGCATTCTGTGAGATCTGCCCAATGCCACATCTGAGAACATCTGGGATAATATTTTCAATGGAAAGCATACAAAGGTGTAAAAAAAAAAGAACACTTCCATCTTTTGCTCCTATGCCCTCCACTTTCTATTAGCAATAAACACATAATCAAAGCAATGGCTTCAGGAAGTTATTTCAGTAGGAAAGAGAGACAAATATCTAAATAAGAAAAGGGAAAACCTCAGCTGAGCAACCAGAAAGAGTAGTAGTTTTAATTTAAAAAATTTTCGTTATTCATGCATCGTTGTGGGCATTAAAAGCACAACTACCTGCCCTTGTGGCTTGGGATAACTACCCTTACAAAACACAGATTAGCTATCATTTACTCCTAGACAAATCATGATGGTGTTAGATCAAGCCTTGACACACAGTAGAAACACAAATTAAAATATGACATTTCATACTGGTATAGAGCTTTTCATTCAAAAGCTATTATCTGTTTTGCAAACTGCCCCTTCAAGAGACCTCTCCAGCAGGGTAGGGCAGAATAGAATAGTTTTTTGAAAGACAGGGAGCAAGCTCCCTCTGCCTGCAGAAATACCTGGCAGTGCAGTGATGAAGTCCCGCTGTAACATGGGTTTGAGGTATGAGTTTATGTGTCCGTGCTGGTAGTGACACATCTGGGAGATGAGGTGCTCCACGAACTCCACCTGGTCAGACTCGGACCACTGTTCAAAGTACTTGACGCAGAGCTCCTTCTCCTTCTCATAGCTTGCAGACAGTTTTCTTTGCTTGGGCACAATCATACTGGAAGTGCCATTGGCAAGTTTTGTCTGTAAACAGGAAGGAGAGGAACAACTCAAATAACACATATGTGAAGAAACACAAGCAGTTGTACAATTTCTTTTAGGGGGCAGACAATAGAAGGCAAAAAGCACTCTGACACATGAAAGCTGTCTGAGACCACATATCCCGGCCGGTGCCGTCAGCCCGAGTGCAGCCTGCAGGACAATGCACTGGCTTGTGCCAGAGCTGCACACAAAGGACTCTGCTCAGATGGGAAACCTTCAGCAGCAGTTTAACAGAAACACAAATTTATTTAACATGTAGACAGTAAAATTTGATTCCTAATGGAATCCAATTCTAATTTGGATTCCTAATGTATGTATACCAGTTACTTCGATGCACCAACAGCAAACTGCATTTGTACTCTGTAGTACAAACCACTTTGTTTTTTTCTTCTAAAGAATGGATTGCTGCTAAAATTCATAGGGAATGCATGATATGGATGAAAAAAATTGAATTACACCTTGAGAGCAAAGCCAGCTAAAATACACCCTGACATTTAGTAAATTCTTCTTTCACAGAATAAAATATTTTCAACTTTCTGAGCACTGTTAATATCTTGTCAGAAGCAGTCAGCTCAAAGAAGAGTTTCAGGGACAAAACAGAACACTGACATTTCAATTTACTACTTGATAGTAAGATATAAATTCTGCTTTCTAAATGATTTAACTGGAAGAAAAGTGCGCATTTTGCATTGCAAGGGTATCTTTTGTCCAAGTAAGATTAACCATTTGCTGGGAAATTATTTTTTTTTATGCTGGTCAAATAGTTTTTATTTCCTGCTGAAAACATGTGATTTTCTCTTTCATTGCAACAGTTTAACATCAGACAGCATTATAATAACAGTCAATATTATTACATCATTTTTATTGTCAAAATACATGCAGAGGTTCTTCATTAATTATCAAATAATTAGAAATAACTTACGGATATAAAAACACATAAAACACTGAGGTAGGGATGCCATATTTTTGTTCTGTGATGATAATTCCAAGCATCAACCTTGCCAGGGGACCTTACTAAATTTAATGGAAAAAAGTAAGTCCCTAAATCTCTCTGCAAAGATATCTAATGAACTAAAAGAAATGCAATGATTAACTGATTTTACAGGAAAAGGAAGAACAACAAAAAAGCCTCTTTTCAGCAAGTGCCAAAACAGCAGGGTATTCAGAGACCACAAAATTTAGTTACCAGTAGTAGATTTGGAATGCAGAAGTTTCTCATTTCTCAGGAATAAATAACTCCTGAACTTCAATACCTCCCAATCCCAACAGAAATCCTGACTCTGGAACACCAAAATCTCATAATTTGAAAATCTACTTATCTGATCACCATATACATTTCATTTTCTTAGAGATAACGCACCTAAATACTCTTTTCAAAATTTCTGGAGAGTGAGACCTTCCTTTGGTAGAAAAAGACAGTGAACAGCTGTGATTTTTAACAAGCAGCTTTTTCTGTTTCTGGATTATAGTTTGACTTAAGTTTCTTTGAGAACACAGAACATGGTGATCACACCATCAGTGCACTATTCTGCAGCTCAATGTTTTCAAGGTTACCCCCGTGCTTCCCTGTGAATGTGTGGCTGTGGCTGTGTCCAGCAAGATCATGCAAGACAAGGACAGCGAGTTACGATTTCATTCAGTCCTTACATGGACAGCACTGACTGCAGGCAAGTCAGAGAGTCAGTACTGGGCAGCGGGAAAGAAAAACTCTCTCTTGGGCCAAGAGAAAACATGAAACAAACTGTGAGAATCGAGTCCTGTGTGTGAAAGACTGGAGTTTTTCTAACGAAGTCCAACAGTACTTAAGGGCTTGGCAAAAGATGATTACCAGTGGAGAGGACTGAACACCTGTGTTAAGGGATTCTGGTAATTTTTGCTGCAGTTAAATTGCCTGCAAAACAGGCATGCCAGTAAAAATGCCAGATTAAGATAGCGGGGAGATGATGTAACCCACAAGCTTAATCTCATTTAATTTCTTGTTTTCTTTGCTGTGCATGTTACAAAACAGGTTGTCTTTATAAAGCATTTTTAAAAAACCTATACATCTGTCTTTTAATTTGAGAGACTGTGAATTCTACCTAATATGCTGAGCCAGAGTGGAGGACACAGCTGATGTGCAAAGGACACAAAGGTGCAGCTCCTTTCACAGGGTGGCACCACATTCTGGCCTTCCCGTGCCTTCTGAACACCCTTCTCCTAGCAGCCTTCATCTCCCCAATTATTTCTAAAACATTGGTTTGTGGTATCAAACAGAAGTTGCAACATCTGCAAATACAAGTCATGGCTTATGTGTGTACAAATAGATGGCTTAGATGGGACAAAACAATGCATTCTGCCTGAACACGGGCTTCTTGGATAGGAATAATGAGTAAATTGATGAATCCATTGACCAGCACTTTTAACAGCTCTGGAAGTGAAACTACAGATTTATAAAGTGGTTCTGCTAAGAAAAATATTTTACAGCGTTTATTTCCAAATTAGTGCTGCATTCTTATAATGTCAGCTTGGACCTATGTTGCATCCTTGCCTGCTCTGGTTTCCCACCAAAAGGAGTGAGTGTAAGCCCAGAGGTGCATCCAGCAGGTCCAATGGTTTGTGCAAGCACAGGACCAAGAGGACAGGGCATGCCATGAACACACCAGTTCTGCAGAGTAGAGACAGGTAAACTGACAGGGCTCTCAAATCACTCAAACTACAGTTTAGAACAGAAGTTCCAGAATTTGAAGATTCCTGAAAATCCAGTTCAGTAAAAAAGGCCTATTACAAAAAAAAAAAAAAAGCATCAACAAAACAACATCATCAGACCATCTGTATTATTGAATCATCTACACCCTCTTCCCTCTCGATACAATAACCAGGCCTCACCAGAAAAAGGGAAACCTGCTCCACTTGCCATCCACACTGCTAGGGTAAATATTCATCCAAGTGCACTGTATACAATCACATTTTTCATAAGCTTCACTTCCAAAAATGGCAAAGAAGAATAAGCACTGGTAGTTCATCATCTGGGAGGAAATTTGGGTATAACAGAACAAACTACTAAGCTGGAACAGACAAAGCTTTACCAACTCTTTTCACAAAGCCCTAAATGTGAGGGCTGAGAGGTGCCCAAGCTGGCTCTGGGCACCATGACTCGTCTGCAGGAATGGCAGAGGTGTCCTCTGACAATGCTGAGCCTGAGCTCATAAGCTGTGCCAGGAAACCCAGGGGACTGAGTGCCTCAGGTTGGTACTAGCTCAGGGATCTACGTACTATGCTCCACTGCAGCCCATAATTACAAGACCATTTCTCCAAATGGCTACATTTAACACAAAGCACATTTGTATGCCCAGTGAAGTAGAAGAGGACTAATATATGAAAGGACTTTAATCTAAATAATGGCTTGCAATTGTAGGAAGGTGCAATATTTCAACACAGATAAATAAAGACTGGATAAATCTACTGCTTTGCATATAAAACAAACCAGCTATGGTAAATCACAGCAGTAACCCATATATGACAACCAACGTTACTTTTGGTTTTGTTCAGTACTGGGGACCAAGGAGCCTCCTAAAGCACAGAAAAAAAACAAATCCAAGAAACTTCCCTGATTGTAGTACAATCAATAGCGTTTATCCACCAATATGAGTGGTCATAACTTCTATATGTTTTTTTAAAAATTACATGCTCTAGTCATTGCAAAGGACTTTGTTCAGGCACCTTTCACAGCGTAGATGAATTCAGGTTTTGTGTTTCTCAATGCAAGAAGATGTCTCTTCCAGTCAAAGAGAAACTGTCTCCTAGAATATTAAGAATGGCTTAAATGATCCCAGCAAGGTTTGGGACCTTCTGAACCTTCAAGACATCTTTGCGCTGAAGCTCTGAAAATACTGAGAGCTTAGATCACCACTGCAAATTTCAGTTTCTCCCTAGATAAAAGCAAAGGTCTTCTCTTCCATGTTCCAGCACCAACAGGTCATACTGGACTTCTTCCCTCTTTCCTGGACTCACTGGGACTACAGGCTCTGATACAGACAAATGTCCTTTACTGCTTCTCTGCAACTGCAGCATTTCACCTCCAATTGCTTGCACTGCCCATCGTGGTTAAGTCACTCATCTAGACAGAGCCACCTTAACAGGAATTTTGGATGGGTCTTGGTGAAGGGGAGGAAAAAAGAGGACATAATGTTTAATTATAAGAAATGATTGAAATAGGCACAGACATACCCCGGGTGCCTCTGCACTGCAGCAAGCTCTAAACTTGTTATCGTTAATGGTTTAAATTTCACTGTGCTAATCATTTCAGGACACAAGCCTTTCTTGATAATCTAATGAATTATTCCAACATCCTTCAGCAAAAAAAATCCTCCATGACAGCACTAATTACAAGACGTTTTCCCAGTGCTTATGTAAAATATGACAGAGCAGCAGCTTAGGGAATTGCAGAAAACTGCTTCTAATTTCCACTGAGAAACTGACAAACACCTCTCTTTCATCTCTCCCAGCTCTCAAGTAAGATTTAACTTTCTCATTTAGTTAATTACCGAGTGAGGATCATCATTTTCCCGGATCGGAGCGGCACAGAGCCTTTATCGTGTTAACTTGTGAACTTGATCGATGGCTGCTGCTAAAACTTAATAACTTCACCCCCTGGCAAATTGTAAGATAAATATAATAGGAGAAACTCTGACAGTAAAAACCTGCCAGAAATGAGCGTTGTGTTTATGTTTCTTTGCAGGCAGCAAAAAAACAACCGACAGCTTATTACTGGGTGCGTGTTACTTATATTTAAAAGACTCCAGGCAGTTAACTTTCTGCGTACTGTTCAAACTTTACTCACAAGATAAAAGACACTGGGGAAAAAAATCCAAGTAATGGAATGACAAAGAAAGGAACCACGGAGGTGTATGTCCAGGGGCCAAGAAAAGCGGGGAAAGACAGGAACTTCACAACGAAAGCAAAACCATTCTTGCCTCTATATCCTGAATATGCTTCAAGACCGACCACGTTAAAAATGCCCACAACTGTGAATCCAAACATGAAACTATTTTCACCAGCAGCAAAAGCTCAGGAATTCTGGATCAAGTTAGAAGCATGTGGGAAAGGCAGAGGGATTAAAAAGTACCAGCATGGCCATGGGGTTATTTGGTTTGATGCCTGAAAAGGTGCTCTTAGCCAGAGAACCTCAGTCCAGCTGGCTTTTGCAGAGTTACATGTGTGGCCATGGAATTGCTTGCTACTGCCCATGATGAAGTAGCCATGCAATGCCACAACAATGTAACCACAGCAATGTAACAAAAATGATGAACCAGAGCTGAAGTATGCCAGCCCTCCATGCTAAAGGCAGAGACAGTTATTTGAGAATGCAGTTCAAAGGGTGTTTTGCTTGGCGTAAAGGCAGTAACACCATAATTAAGAGGATACAGGTTCAATTTCGATGGCTGGCTTTTTCTTTTTCAGTCTTGCAGTTACCAATGCTGCAGAATTGATTTCCAGACTGCCAAGGCTAGGCAAAGAGAAGTTCCTTTGCAGCGCTTCATGGGCAGGTGCCTATAACAGAACTCCTTTGCTCTGAGAATTGGGGGGTGGTGAGGGGGTTATCTCACCATAAAAAACACGATCTCATGAGCCATAGCATCTGAGAGACATGAGTAGGGCAGCCAGCTTCTCATTTTTCTCCTTTGCAGGATGAACCTGCTTTTCCAGTGTTTGAGTTGACAGCAAGGCTACAATGCTAGGTCATTAAACAACTCACTCCATTTACTTTTATTTTAAAAGCTCAGTTTAGAATCTACCCATTTCTGCCTGCCTCCATCTCACATAACAGCCTCTGTGAGGTTAACCATGGGTTTAGCTCATATATGGACTTACTCGCTCAGTACTGAATTACTTTCCACGCTGCAAAGCTCACTGAAACATTCTGAAAAACGAACATAACCCAGAAGTAGATGATCATCAATCACATCTGAGAGTCAAAAAGAAAGCATCATGAAAGAAACCACAGCATCTCTACTGTTTATTTTCAAGGAAAAAATTCAAAACACACATACTGAAATTAACAGCACCCAAGGAACTAGCAATTTTGCTTCCCTGGAGCTTTAGGCTGCTTGTCCACATCTGGTTTCTAATCACACTGCAAAAAAGCTTTGTAAGAAAGGATACATCTAGATGAAAGATCATGAGAATTACGCTGGACACAGCAGCCCAACCTGCTGCACATTCTGAAATCCTGGGAGGGCAATAGTTTTCAGAGGTACCATCTCAGTACCTATGATATGGTGTCAGCCTGGAGGGCACCTGCCTAAGGATATTACCTCAGATACAGACGAAAGGGAAAAGGCTGATTTTGTTCAGGACTAGGAAAAGCTGCAAACACCAGAGAAGTAACATGGGGAGTCTCTCTAGGGACTGGGGAGACAGGACTGAGCCACGGGCACTTGCACATAGGCTGTACAAAGAGCAGCAATAATACCTTGCTGGATAAGATGCTCCCCTCCCACACTGCTACACAGTAAACAGCAATGGGGAGAGGAGATTAAAAAACTATTCTTTTAAGCTAATACTTAATGTTTCAGACAGGCTAATAAAGTTTAACTGTCTGGAATCTCATAGCTCTTACTGTAAACTTTCCTTTGATACAGATCTCCCACCTAAATTTTAAGTGTTGACAAAAACCTTCAAAATAAAATTTCTTGGATGCCAGCAATGGATGTGAATTGGGAGTCTCTCTCCTCCTCCTCATCTCCAAGTTGTCTTTGCAAATAACAAGCACTGATGAGAAATCTGCTTGCATCAGCACAGCACTGGCATATGTTACTTTCCCAAACTATGATCCCTGACCAAATGCATATGTAGACATTTGGGGGGGAGGGCAGGCACCATCATTCTTAAAGAGATAGATTTCTGTGCACACCTTTTACTAGTTGTGATCATACACAAATTTCAAAGCAGACACTCCAGTAACAACAAATCTCGTCCAGTGGAAACCACCAAAAGAAATGCTTTCTTCCTTGGCATGGCTACCAGAACCAGAGTTGAACTGCTGGGACCATTACATGTTATAACTGTTAATGGAGAGAAGGCATAAGCACATTATGACTTGGAGAACCAGTGTACTAAAGTCATCAGGTAATGGCCAGTAGCAGCAAAGCGCTCATTTATGTCAGGGAGAGGCATAAGCAAACAATGCTCTAAGCAGCACTTTCATAGTTTTCTGGAACAGTTGCTTCTGGTTTTAAAACACTCAAGCATGATCTGCTGCCTGAGTGAAGTTACTCTTTATGGGTGTTACTGTTGATTTCCTTCTTGCTTCAAGTGCTCCCTTAACTGAGAGAGAAAGGCAACCAGGAACAGGTAGATGGACTCAAGTGATTCAAAACATGGCTGAAGTAACAGTGAGGACTGATACCACTGTGAACAACACAGAGAATGATCGTAAAAACCTGTTATCTGCTCTCAATAACACTACTGAGATTTTCAAACCACTTGGTTCTGCCTAGGCAAAGCTTTTAGCACCAAGAAACACAAGCCCTCCAAGATGGCTTACTTACTCAGTAGTATTTTCTGTGAGTTTTTGCCTTTGAAATGCATTTTGTTACCAACAACAAAAGGCACACACACCCCAAACTACTTGGCCAAGACAACGTGAGAGATTCAGAACTGGAGTCAGGAATATACATGCTGGGTGTCATACAGGATTTCCCAGCTACAGGATTACTACGTATTTCCAGGCATACTGGAGAGATATAACAAACAAAAACTCAGCAACGTTCTGAAGAAGCACAAGATTCATGTATGTGCTCTGCTCCCATTGCAAATGTACTCTTTGGAGCTGCTGGAGGAGTTGGCTACACCAGCACTCCCTAACCTATTTCAGTCAAAACAAGCTTGTTAGCAGAGACCTGCTATTTAAACTGTCTACACTAAAACACCTCATCTTAACTGAGAGCAGGTTTGCAGTTTTGCTGACAGATCCTGCAGGGCAGCAACCTGCAGCAGCCAGGCAAAGGCTGCATGGTATTCTTTTCCACCAGTACAGCCAGATCTAGAAGAGGACATCTCAGCAACTCACACTGGCTGACGGCAATACTACTGCTGTTAGCAGCCACCACAGAGGCAGCTGTAAAGAGGACAAATCCATTAAATATTCTTGTATAGTGCTAAATTAAAGCTGGATAGTGGTCTACAGCCAAAATCTTGAGATTTTACCCTGTAGCCCCCATAACCCCTACAAGGTCATCCAATAACCCTCTCTCGCTAATGAGCATTATGTTCTCAAGATGAGCTGCTCTGCTAAACTTTCAGTCAAATGTTACCTTCCTGGCAAACTGGGGTGATTCCCATGGAGGATCCCTAGGATTGCTAAGAAAGATGGATGTTTTTCACATGGAGAAGACTGGGGGTTATCCACCACCCTTCCACTACCTAAAGGGAAGTAACAGCAACAGGCTGCAGCAAGCAAAGCTCTGGACATTAAAAGGAAGACATTCAAAATATGAGTGGACAAATTTCCAAGCAAAATGAACTGGTTGTGAAGTAATCCTCCTCTGAAGAGGCAGCTGAACTGCAGACCTCCAGAGGTCCATCCTACCTTGAAGTTTTCTTTGAATTTCTATCTTAAGATTGTGTTGATCCATTCTTTTATTGGTAGCTAGCAAGAGATTCATGACCTGAGGAAAAGACTGCAAAAATACATGCTAAGGACAATGAATTCTGTATTGTCAGAAATTGCATTAAGTTGGGTTAGGCCAGTTGCTGATGCTATGTGAAAGCACATGACAGAAGAAAGGCAGAAACCAGTACCGTCTCCTACAGCAAGTGACCACGTCTAACCATAACAGCACTTCAGGAAGGCATATGCAGCTCCACAGCTGAGTAGACTTCATCCCTACAGCTGACACTCAAATTGCATAACTCAGAAGCCCAAGTCACAGACTGTTCCACAAGGGATTCCTCCTTGGCTCACTGGTTAGCAGCCAATAATCTTTCAGAAAAATAACTCAAACTGAAGGAGTGAGGGAGCTTTCCATTATTCTTCTCCCTATAGTAGATTCAATCAAAGTGGATGCATTTGAATGTAGCATATAAACAATATAAATCCCCCAGTAAATTGTGGCAAAACAACTGCTAGCCTCACTTGGCCCTTCAACATACTGTATTTTCCACATAATGTTCCTTCACTCAAGGTCATGATTCTGCTACTCCTTTTAGTGAGTTTGTTAATAAAAAATGGAAATAGCATCGATTCACCTATATTTCCCTTTCTACAAATATAAAACAAGTTTTCTCTTCTTTTTTTATTCCATTTGTGAGAGTTACTTTCCTGTCATATCAAGAATGTTACCAGTGTGGAGTATATGATGTGAGAAATCTCTCCCATCCTCATGCACTGATGCATCCTATTTGTAGATTTATCTAACAACCATCAACGCTTTCTATAACTTCTACTATAATAATTGGCTAAACATCTAAGAACCTATTACGTGCTGAGTAAAGTAGCTTCTACTTCCAACAGTTTAAAATGTATTTTCTTTTAAATACCATTAGGTCTTCAATGGTGAGAATTTTTCTCCTTTGTGAAAGGAAAAGACTATTAGACTTTAGCACTCACTATTTGCTAAACATCTCTGTGATACCTCTCACTTGGTTTTCTGTATTTTCAGGTAGCTCACAATAGCCTGTATTAAATCTAATAATAGTATACTTGCAAACATACTATTTGCATCTTCTCATCTAGGAAGAGCAATTTGGGCTCACGCCTGGAAAAACCATATGCAATCTCCTGCTACAAAATAAAATTAAAACGTCAAAAAAAGTCAACGTTTCCTAGCACAGCTCAAACTCTGAGATGCATCGACAGCCTATTCCTCGATCGAGGGGTTAGAGCTCCCTCTAGCATCCTCCAAACAGAACAGCCATAGATGGTAAACCTTGACTATCTAATCTCACTCTAAGCAGTCTTGGTAGTGTTGTTTGTAATTTTTACGTGATTTACTTTTTTTGTCGCATGCATAATTAGGAACATATCCACTAGTTTATCTGAAATTCAAGAGAAACAAGTGTCATTAGAAATGCCCTCTATAATTGATTAAAAATACTCAGATTGCTATAATTAACTGATCTCTATTTTAAAATGTAATTTAGGACAAACTGAAGGATTATCATGTCAGCTTGTGTACAATGTGAAATGGAGCAAGAAACTAAATGAAAAGGTTGTTGAAAATTTTCAATTTTCATGGCATAAAAGTCTTGCTACCTCACCCCCTTCTGGCTGACAAACATCCCCATGCAGCTGACTGCAGTTGTGAATTACACGTTTCTATTTCACATTAAATATTGAGTAATGCCGCTTAAGTAAAACCAAAAAGGTGCAACACTGCTGAGTTCTGCACAATGCTGAAGACAGAGAAACATCTCACGACAGAAAGAGTGTCAGGCCTTTTCAATCATAGGTTATTACTTATTAATTCCTGATAAACTGAAAGCTGGCAGTACAAATGCAAAAGTGAGAAAGGGAAATGGAGCCAAGTCTTTCGAGTTTTACTCCTAGCTCTCCCATTCCCTTCCTGTGCTGCCATAGGCAAGCCACTCCATTTCACAAACCTATCAGTTAAACAGATGTGTCCCAACACACTTCACACAAAGACAAAGCACTGCTTAATGCTGGGAACGAAGCCTCTGCACCAAAGGTGCTCATTGAGGGCAATGTCACGAAGTGACACCACACCACACAAGCGTAAACTTCCTTTTAAGTGCTAGCAAACAAATCTGTCATGTCTCACTTCACCAGCTGGAAAAAAATGCAGCAGTACTAGTGGCTTCCACAGCCTTCCAATGCAGAACCAAAAGTCGAGTGTGTTATGAAAAAATTTCCCGTTGAGTTTTCTCAAACTGAGGCACCCAGATACCATTCCAAAATCAATACAGACATGGCAACAACTCACATCCCGAAGGTAAGTGCTCTAGGGAGGATATGCTTTGGGTAAGTTTCTTTACTCATCACAGCAATTCTGACGTGTAGCCACCGGGGGACTTCAGAACATCGCCTGGGTTTAGAAGTTTGTGATTTTAATATTTGTACATGACAGAGATGAGGAAATACAGTAAGATGTGCTAGGCTATCCACAGTTACGTTTTTATGCCTCTGTCAAGTCCAATAAGAAAAACTAGAAGTAACTGGACCCGAGCAGATGACAGAGGCACCTGACCAAAACTTCCCAACATCGCCTGCCCATGTCCCTCAGTCCCATCTGACAGCTGTCCTTGCCATTTTGGGCCCGAACTCTGTACACTGTCCTGCTGCTGCACCCAAATCCTGACACACAGACCTTCCTTCTGCACTACAGATGGTATCCAAGGCTGTTCCTTTTATCCCTCTAAGAGGACTTGGAGAAAAGCACTGGCAACAACTTCTCTCACCCCATACCTCCTGCATGTGACAGGACTATAGTGTGACATCTGACCTGTCCAGCAGCAGTGAAAGGACATCTCAAGTGAAAGCAAGATCTCTGCAGTTGCAGATCTGTTGGTTGGGCTGGTGACCTTCAGCTGGGTGTCTCTTGGGCTGATACCACCATCCATCTGTTCTCCCAACTCCACAGAGCTGTGGCTTAGGTCTGAATGAGACAGGTAAAAGGTGGTGCTGACCAAACTGCAGGAAGACAGCAGCAGCAGCTCCCCCCACATAAATGACCAAGTACTGAAACTTCTGAGATCTGTGATCACTTCTGTATATTAGCAGCAATATATTTCCCTTCCTTTTAGGAAAACAGTTTGCAGCTGTTTTTGTGTCTTTGTTACTTCAAGACTACATAACTTGATGTGATCCTTGGTGCTGTCTTGGGAGATAAAGGCAGGCCAACAGCTAGGGCAAAATGTAGCCCTTCTTATGCAAAGCACATGCTGGCTTCATTTCTTGGTGCAATCTGAGACCTCAAATTGTAGGCAGATGTTCTGTAGATGTAAAAGCCAGGAGAAGAAGGTACCTGGCAGTGGAGCTTACTTGGGAATAATGAATTCAATATTAACTCTGTTGTGAGCAGAAGGCTGGACCTCCTGAGGTCCTTTCCAACCTAAGTGACTCTTTATTTCTAACCTCACTATTGAAGTCCATATACACTTGACAGGCTTTTGGATAGTTACAACTGTATGATGTTGATGTATATAATTTATCATAAGCAAAATCTGGAATTCTTTTTAAAAGATGCTGTATAGAGGATTATTTCTTAATAAGACTTTCCAACTCTAGGGTTCAAAAGACCAGGTTCTTCAAGAATACTGCAGATATACCTGCCCTCTGGCTTTACAAGTTGAGAGCAAGCAGTATTCATCTGTTCACACATCCAATACTGACTTTCAATTACATCTGTCCAACTTTTAAAAATTTTCAAAAACTGTTGATTTTTTATGATGCATGTGTTCTCTAGGAACTTCAGCTGACACTCTCCACAAATAATTAAATTCCAACATATCTTCACTTATGACCTGAACCAGTTTCAAAACTCAGGTTCTACAATTAATTAACTGTCTGTGAAGTCTAATCAGCTGCAGTCTTCTAAATCAGACCCTAAAACAGTCCCATTACAAACCACCTCAGAACTATTTACGATCCAGAATAGGGCTGACAGATCTAAATCAACATGGCAGGAAAACAACCTGATTCAGCTCTGTAGTTCACACAATTTTGTAAAATACAGTGACTTAAAAAAAACCAAATGCACATAATTGGCATTAATTAAGAACATTTTTATTACATACAATCAAAGACCTATAAGGAAGGTTTACTTGTCAGAGAGGGAGCTTTCTTTGCTGAGAAATTACAAGTCTTAGTTAATTAACCATCTAATTTTTTGTAGTATAGTTGTTAAGTGGTTTTCACTTTTATTTTCTTCTAAATGAATGTTAGTCTAAACACAAAAGCATTGTTTAAAGTGAGAGTAGTGAGGTCAGAAAAAACAATGCTGAAATATTTTAGTTGGGTTTTAACTGAATCCTCAGTTTGTCATCACTGTTACAAAGGTTTCATTTGTGTTGAGAAGCAACAGGAGTTTTTCAGATTCTAATATTATGAGAAGACAGTTAAATCTGAACCTGTGCACACACATTTAGGATAGACCTATTGTATTTTACAAATCCAGGGCATCAGGAAGGCAAGTTTGCCTGTTGGGCACAGGACTCAAACAGCCTGGTTACATGAGTTGAGCAGGTAAGGACTACTTGCCTGTCCAGATTCATTATTATGGTAAAACAAGTAATTGCAGCCACTTACAATACTATTTTCAGGACTGTGAGTGCAACTACTTTGCTGCTCACTTTTAATTTTCCTCAACAGTAAGGTTCAACAGTAAGGTTCAGCAATGTATACAGTGACTACTGCTGTCTCCCTCCAAGCTGCAGCCTCAACTAAGCCATCGGTTACAAGCAACAAGGGACTGCCTGCCTGCCTTGTTGAAGTTATCTTAGGTATGAGCTTCCACAGGCAGACTAATTCAAATCTATTTTTGTAAATTACAGATTGTGTTAAATATACATGAAGGCAAATATGGAACAGTTGCTTTTACTGCACAACGTGAGTTATTTCCCATTACAAATTCCCTCCGAGAAAACTATAAATTTTAAAATCTGCCAATTAGTGGCAGTGACTACTGGTGATTCTGTATTCCAGTCAAGCAGTAGTATTTGCTGAGTACTGCACAGGGCAGAACAATATTCCAGGAAAATCAAGGGATCATCATACCTGACAATAACAAGTTGGACGATACAGTGATTTGTCCAAGCTTTCTCTTCCTTTTAGAAGGATGCAGGCTGTGTCACTGCATCAGCCAGAAGGATTTACATGTGTCTAAGGTGTGTGTGCAAGAAATATTTACATATGTGTAAGACTGTCAATACTTGAAGTACAGTTCAGAGCAATAATTTGACAACTTTTGCCTAAGAGAGAGTGATCAGAAAAGCAAACATAAATTCTTCCTAGAAAATGAAGTTCTCAACCACAAATGTTCAAACATCTTTTCTCTTCCATTTCTTAAATCACACCACTCCCTAAGAACCATTCAATTTGTCCTAATAAAACAAAGTGGGTATGACAGCTCTAAAACTGTATGTGGATAACAAAAGGAAGAAACAACCACTACAATCTCTCCATGAATAAGCTAGCTTGGAATTTCTAGCAGTCATTAGAACAACTGGGTTCTAGAAAAATCTTCTGATGGAAACAGTGGAAAAAAAGACTGCAGACCTGACCTTAACCGATTGTAAGATGAAACTTCATAAGTTCACTAAAGGGACAAAGCAGTATCTACAAGAGGCTAGAATCAGTGACCTGCAAGGTCCCAAAAGATGGAATCACGGAGGTTGGAAAATACCTCTAAGATCATCAAGTCTATCTGTTAACATGGCCAAGTCCACCACTAAACTGTCACATATATAAGCCTTTTAAATACCTTCAGGTCTGTGATTCAGCTTCCCTGGGTAGCTTGTTCCAATGATCCATAAACCTTTCAGTGAAAGAAGTTTTCATAATAGTCAATCTAAACCTCCCCTGCACAACTTGAGGCCATTTCCTCTTGTTCTGTCGCTTGTTACTTGGAAGAAGAGGCTGACCCTCACTTTGCTACACCCTTCTCTCAGGCATTTGTAGAGAGCAGTAAGGTTCCCCAGAGTCTCCTCTTCTCCAGGCTACACACCCCCAGCTCCCTCAGCCACTCCTCACATGAACTGTGCTCCACACCTTTTACCAGCTCCACTGCCCTTCTCTGGATTCGCTCCAGCACCTCTGTTTTTTTCTTGTTGTGAGGGGTCCAAAACTGAACCCCTCATAAAGGAATTTGAAGTGCAGCCTCACCAGTGCTGAGTACAGGGGGATGATCAGTGTCCTGGTCCTGCTGGCCACACTGCTTCTGATACAAGTCAGGATACCGTTGGCTTTCTTGGCCACCTGGGCAACTGCAGTGTCATGATCAGNCTTCCTTGGCCACCTGGGCAACTGCAGGCTCATGATCAGCTGCTGTACCCACAGGTCCTTTTCCACTGGGCAGTTTTCAGCCACGCTGCCCCAGCCTGCGGCACTGTGTGGGGTTGTTGTGATCCAAGCGCAGGACCTAGGATTCACATTCCTGAATCTCATACAGTTGGCCTTGGTACATTGATCCAGCCTGTCCAGATCCCTCTGCAGAGCCCTCCTACCTTCAAGCAGACCAACATTCCACTCAATTAAGTGTCCTTTACAAATTTACTGAGGGTAACAATTGATCCCCTTGTCCATATTGCCAATAAAAATACTAAACAGAACCAGCCCCAATACTGAGCCCTGGGGAGCACCACTGGTAACTGGTGACCAGCTGCATTTGACTCCATTCACCACCACTCTTTGGGCTTGGCCAGTTTCTCCAGGAGAATACTGCAGGACCTGATGTCAAAGCCTTTACTGAAGTCTAGGTAGACACATTCACAGCCTTTCCCTTCTCACAGATCAGGCTGGACAAGCAGGACTTGTCTCTCATAAGCCCATGCTGACTGGGCCTGATCACCTGTTTGTCCCATATGTGCCACGTGATGGTGCTGAAGACGATCTGTTCCATGACCTTCCCTAGGACCAAGGTCAGACTGATGTGCCTATAGCTCCCTGAATTCTCCTTCCAGCCCTTCTCGTGTAACAAGGAGGGTAATGTCTTGTTCTGCAAGAGGCATTCATCATTTCACAGCTCAGAGCATACCTGAAAAGGCTCAGATACAAACTTGCTGATTGTTAACTAAGCAAACTGACTTTGAATGAGTAGAGAACATTGATGGGACTGTGGACTCCACTTGGTTAATACACAAAGACGGGGCTTCATTCCTCTCTCATGGATGACTAGAAGAGCTGTCAATTTTCAGTCTGGCATGTGCCCAGTGAGCTTGAGCCTGAGATTTATGAAATGTACAACCTACACCTTTCCACCATGTCCTGAACTGCTGAATTGCACATGACACACAGGAACACAAATTCTGGTGAGGTTTTATCCATTGATCTTGCCTCCAGGAAACTCCCAGGTAACTTCAGATTGCCCTGTGGCCATACTCACTGTGCTTGTCACTGGTTTCACAGGATATCCCTCATGGTGTCTGATGCATTTATAATAAATGTATTACATGGGAACAGAGAATATCTCTTTTCATACTTTCACTGCCTCCAGGTAAACTCACAGGATCTGGAACAAACGTTTAAATTCTTCATTCATGTGATGTCTGGATGCCAGATAGATCCAGATGTGAGTAATGCAAGTGACCTTAGAGTCCCTGATATGGAGGCACTTTTGCTGGGGGAGTTGCCTTCAAGTCACTCACTGGGGAAGATCAGGCAAAGATCTGCTGGGCAGCAAGATGCTGTAACTATGAACTCAATTTTCTCCAGGGCCAATTGTCTATTGTTTCAACAATTAGAAGAAAATTACATGGTTGATTTCAATATTGTTGCTGTCTTGTGCCTTTAATTGACCAGTTATGTGGGTATAGACTGCAGTGGCTATCTGAAAACTCCTGGGATTGCAAAGAGCAAAAACTCAGGTGCCAGTTGGATCCCAGTATGAATCCAAACCAACTTCTACGACCATCAGGATCAAAACCTGTCCTGCCAGTTGATAGTGATTTACTTTGAGAGAAAGGAGATGGAGGAGATGTGTGACTCCCACACAGACTGTTTATGTTGAGTCACTTGAGGTCCCACATAAGATGAAAAGTTCTTCAGAGCAGTATCAGGAAACTCTGAAAGAAAATGTGTCCCCAGCTGAGGACAGGATTTGAAGCGTGTTGATCTGGTTTTTCCTATTAGAAGGGATTTCACCTGTCAGTACTTGATCCAAAGAAGTTACTATGGTAATAAGTGCCCAGAAATAAAGGTAATTACATATTTGGAAGTAAACTGAGGGCAAGACATCAGGTTGTCCTATGAGAACTGCTTTACTCTATTAAGCATTACTGTAGGATATGAGACTGCAGACTCAAAAGTGCTGCTCCCATTTCCCAACCAATAACTTACCTATGCAATGTATAAATGCACATTTCTCTGACCCCACCTTCATGGGAACTACAAGATATATTTCAGGAACTACTACTTTAAAATGTGCATTAATTTCATTAGTACAGCTAAGGTTTTATAATTTCTTTAAAGACAAATTACATTCTGGAACAGTTTATAAGTAACTGTAAACAATTCTTTCTCTTAAAAAATGTTATCCTTGTGTTTTGAAGTTATTAACAAAAGGAGTTTAATGTACTTACAGTTTATAAAACAGATACTGTTTCATTACCCAAGAAACAAAATTACTAAGTATCATATGTTAACTCATACTGCTTATATGAGAAGGGAAAGTTAAAATCAAGTGAAAATTTTGAATCTCAAATTTCGAAGTATTTCACCTATAATAAATACTACTGTATTAAGAAAATAAGGATTTCTGTGGAAGTGTAATACTACATGTAAAAGAGTATAACAAAGAGTATTACTAATATAGCTACAAAAACATACAAAACCTTTTGATATGTGAAATTTACTCCTACTTTTCAAAATGCAAAAGTCAGGCTAAATTGAGTCCGAAAATTTTAACTCTGTTTAACACAGTTTTTATAGAAAATTTAAAAAAGAGAAATGACAAAAAAATGTTGCTGATATTCTGTCAACAGTTAGTAGACAGTTTGGTAGCCCACAGAGAGCAAAGAAAGGAAGAAATGACAATTGGATGAACTAAAATATGGACCCGACCAAGAAATTCAACACTGATAAAAACATACACTTGCAAAATCCAGTTAGGAGCTAGAATGAAATTATTAGGTTAAAAAAGAATTAATATTGGCTCTATGTTCATTTTAACATATACATAAACATTAACAATCCCAAAGCTGCCTATTAATTCACAAGTGGCATATTTACAGTATTTATGATATTATACCCCATGTTGGGACATCCCATTACAGAGTCACGGTGGTAAGCTCCATACTTAACGTGGATTCTGCAATACATTGCATCTTTTCAGTTATTCTCCTGCAGTATGATTACTTTGGGGCAAAAATTTACTACTTGGTTTCTGCCCACATGGGAATCTCTTTGGGAACTGACAAACTGATTCAAGCAGCTGTGGAATAATTTACTGGGTCTTGAGTTTATTAAAGGAGAACAAAAGGTGTTGAGAGCTTTTGGTGTTTTATGCTACAACAAGAAGGATGTTTGGCTTAGTAATTGTCCACATTCTCTTAGACTTTCCTCTTGCCCACAAGGATCATATTTGACTGCCATTTGAATGCAACCACTGGTAAGTGCATCTTTCCCAAGATGCATGTCTAACACAGCTCTTTAAAAATGTACATGGTCCTGGAGAGAGAGAAGATGCCACAACAACAGAGCCCAAATGTTACGTGTATATAGACAAAAACAGCGTTTAAACACAAAACATGCTTCAACTGATACCATGTTTCTAGATTCCCAAAAGTCTACTGAGGAAATGTTAAGCAGCATTATCCTTTTACAGATGAAAAAACTGAGACAGAAGAGCAGAATGGCAAAGACAAAAGATAACTCAAAATCTGGGGTCATAATTCCTAATCTAATATTCCTCCTGTGAGTCTCATTGTATACTATAAATAAACTATTTCCTCCCCAAATTTCAGTTGCTGAAGTAACTTTTGAACCTCTCTGCAAAAAAGGGATGCTGTGAATCCAGCACTCATCCCAAGAAGCACTGGAAGGATTAATTAAGGTTTGTGAAGCACTGAAAGTGCAGGGGAAACCCCCAGGAGGAAGTCTGTATTTCCATATTCTGACCAGGACTTGAAAGGCATGCAATAAATACAGCCTGGGGCACAGAACAAGCAATATGAATAAAATAAAATATTGAACAGCTGCTTGTTAAGTGAATACTGTTCATCCCACACACCAAATTTTATTTCTGCCTTAGGCTGCAGGGAGTGGGAGGCTGAAATAAAATGTTACTTTGAAGGGTTAAACAGTGGCAAAGTTATAAAATCTGGAACTGTTTCTTACAAATGAAAATATTAGAGACAACCTTTACAAGCAGAACTGCAAGCCCCACTCATTATTATATTAGAAATACAACTGGTTAGATAGTACAAAACATCTATGATTTACCAGGTTAACTTTGCGGAGATGCAGTGTCTTTTGGCCTACAAAAACTATGTGGACACCACCAAACTCATACAAAGCCCTCATTTTTTAAAGAGGGGTGAGAAGGAAAGAGATTACATCACTCTTACAAAACTAGGAACATTCCAAATACTACAGCAAGCAAAGATGGTGAGATCTGCCTGGAACTAAACCCCACAGGAGCCAACCTCACCCACAGCAGCTTTCCTCCCCAGCACACTGCTACCCACCTAGAGCAGGCAACACGAAATTGCCAGTGGGTGTGAGCTCACAACTCACACAAACAGCCTGTACAGCTTGCTGGGTGCAGGGCGCTGACTTTTGCCTTCTCAGAAAAACTGACATGAGTTTATTTGCTTTTCAGCATCAGAAAGTGGAATACCTAAAAGTAAAGAGAGACTGTGTCCTGACTGGAAAAATGAAAGGAAAGCAGCACAGCTGCTGTGCCCAGAGTGACGGAGCCTCACTCTTACACCACTAAAACTTCTCTGGGAATTACAGAGAAGGAGAAAAGAATTGCCTGAAAATAACAATACAGACAGCAAGGAAGGAAGAACAGGAACTGTGGTAATCAGAAGTAGCTGCGTTCCCACTGCAAACATAAATATTATTTTCTAACATTTCTTATTTTCCTTTCCAGAAATTGCTCCATAATATCATTTTTTCCCCCACATTATTTTCTCCCTTTGCAAAAATAAAGATTTTCCTCAGACTGGTATTCAGAACTGACAGCCATTAACTCCAGTGTCTGTTTTTAGAATGTGCTTGAGAAAACTGTGATTTTCTCAAACCACCAGGAAAAAAAATCAATTCAATCTTAGCACTTACAGCTGTCAAATATTTTTAATTATAATTTCTTGTTGTTAAGCGAATGAACAGAAAATACTGGGAAAATACTGGGAAAAAACACATTGGGAAAAAAAAACAACGAAAAGGAGCATTAGGAAATCAACCCAGTATTTGATGTCTCCTCTTTTTTTGCTGCTGAAAGCCACATGGCACACACAGTATTTTTAACTGAGGAGTCTCGTTTCAAATATATGCTGAGGAATCTTATTTCAAACATATTCTAAATAAGGAGAGGAGTATTAAAACAAGCAGTCCCTTACTCTAATTTTATCCATCTCCCTCCTCTTCTTTCCTTGATGCAGTGAAACTTCAACACCAAACCCTGTCTCTCTCTCTCTTTTTTTTTGTAAACAGTGATCAACATTTTCCTAAATGACCCCCGAAACGACCTACTTCGAAACTACTCATTAGTAACAGCCACGTTTGCAATATTAACCTGGATGTGGCTGTTTATTAAGATCTTTTAAGGGGGTTAGAATGAAGACACACTGCCGGTGTACAGGGAGCACAGAAGGGGTAATTTAAAACCCATGTTTTTCCTCCCCCTCACCGAAAACATGCCCAACATTGTGCAGCTGTGCTGCCAGCTTCATCACTCCCTCCATCTCCACTCTTGCTAATTAAAAGGTTGATCACAGAACAATGCTCTTCTCATTAATTTCAGCTTTCTGATTGGGCAGGATTCCCACTCGCTCCGCCTGATCTTTTCCACACTGCTGAAGTTAATGTGACAGGAGCCCGAAGATGGATTACCCGCTGCCATATTGCCCATCACCTCCAATCAGCAGCTATCGGGGTAAACTGATTGTTCTAATTTGCTCTCATTATTTTTACAATATCAGGAGAAAATAACGCACACAGCTCACTGTCAAAGCCGTGAAAATCAGCCATTAGTTAAACCCCGACACTGAGTGGCTTTATTAGAAGCACTACAGTTTATTGATTCAGCTTCGGTAAACTAAGATAATACCTGTCCTCTTTAAACACACTTTTTAAGGTGCACTTATGTAGCAAGAAAATATTTATTAGGATACTTTTGGAAACGCTCACTGTCTCAGCCCATTATTTTGATACGCTGGCAGACAACAAAGATTAAGAACAATAGAAGCTTGACTTCCACATAAAGAAGGGCAAAATATGCAGCATTATCCACACAGCAGCCTGCGTGCACATCTCAGCTACTCTTCTGCAGTTTAAATAAAAATCATCTCAGGGCTAGTATGGCAGGTGAATATGTAAACACATCCCATAATCACACAAAATACAGTACTACCATAAAGGCAGACATGGTACAGGCATGATTGTATGAGCTGTATGTACAAGGTCAGCAATTTAGCATTGGGTTTAGTTTTCTGTTGGGGTTTTTTTTGGCTAAGCAAAAGATCCTAGCATAGCCCAGCATCAAAATACAGGGTTTGAGAGCAGAAGGTCCAAATAAGAGAAACTACTTTTTACCCTATGTAAAGACGTTATGCTACCACAACTTGGGAACAGGATCAGAAATGCCACTCCACACTAAAGCCTCACAGATCTCAGAGCTAAGAAATGAATAAAGTATTGTTAGCAGAATGAAGTCAGGTATTTTTACACCACAGCGGTGGTTAGAAAACACTGAAAATTCTGGACCTCTGACTGTCTCTAGGTTGTATACGAAGGGACCTACATTATTTTGCTTGCTGCCTATCTGCATCTTAGCAAAGGGAAATGCTAAATAATGGGATTAACGGAAATATGATACCTTAAATCTTGCTAAACATAAACCCTTAACTGGTGTCTACGATGCTCTAACTGGCAATGTACTCCAAGAGTGACAGGCAGAGCACAGCAGACTGATTTTACTTTTAAATAATATCTAAATTAGATTAGTTCTTTGTGCAGATCTGCATGAACCAGAGGGGACATTCATCATTGTGCCAAAAAAGTTAAATTCACTGGGGTACGCTCAAAGTGAATGGTTCTAGACCTACGTTTTATCTCTCAGACGCATCATCAAGATGCTGTGCCAATATGCATGAAGCCAGCTAGGAGCTGCAAGAAAGACAACGGGAGAGTAACTGGATAGTAGAAAAGGTTTACTTTTTTCCTTTGTAGATTACGAATTGCTTGGGATCTGGATCTGTGGTTTCTCTGTCTTGTAAGCAGAGAGCATCCCTTTCAAGACTTGAGCTTCTTTTTCAATATTTAAATGGCTTAAATATAAAGAACAGTATTCTCCCTTCCCCTCCAAACCACATGTAATTCTAGTTCCCTCTCCTCCCCGTGATGTAATTAAAAATGCTACAATTTTCATTACTGCTTTTTAATATTTTTAAATCCTCATCAGCTAGAGCCTTGCATTTGGGGTTTGATTTTTCCTCCCTCCTAGAAAAGCCACCTCCTAGCTTTGTTTGGTAGCTCTTTTGACCCTTGCTAATGGTGTTCTCTTGGAGAGGGCGTGCCATGCTTTTCCCCTTAAAATTCCTGCACTGAAAGACTGCACCACACCACACTCCACAAAACGTGCTGATGGCACAAATTACAAGCCCCCAGCCGAACACTCCAGCCCCCACCATTCGGGCAGATTTATGTGGGCTCTTGCCGACGTTATTACAAGTCAGAGTTTATTGGGAAATTGTTACATTATGCGGAGTGTCTAACAAATTGCTTATGCTGCTATAATTGGATTACAACAGCCGCTTGCTCCCACCGGTAAGATTAGGCAAGTAGGACTCCTGCCGATCTCTGAGCGTTAGCAGTAATTTTATTTGCCTTGCCTCTCTCTTTCCTAACAACATGCCTCTTTCCCTGCCAGCTGTCTGCTGAAAAGGCACAGGCTTGTTCCTTGGCCCTAACAATGCAATTACAGCCCTGCAGATCGCACTGTTTGTGCATTAAGTACAGAGCCAAAACGAGGCGAATTGATCGTTTGACTTTTGGAGGAGCCATGTGATCTCTGCGTGCGGGTGATCCGGCATGCACCAGTGGGCAGTGCTGCAGTGCGCGCCTCACGGTGAACCCGCTCCACGCTACCTCCCCTCCCCTGCCCGCTCCCAACAGCAAAGATGCTGGAGCCCACCCCACGTTAACCCCCATCAGGCTACAAAAACAGCCTCATTTTTGGGTGCTTTCCTGCTAGGCTGAACTCAGAACTCACTCTGCCTTCTGAAATGTGATACTTGGCCACATCAGTGGCTTCCCTGCAGTGGGCCACACTAGGAAACTGTTATTACAGCATTTCATACAACGAGCTTTAGCACAAGGATTGGACATATTGTCAAACAACTTTTTCAATTCTTGTATTTGAAAAATACTAAAAATACATCTAATGTCATGTATTCTGTACCATCTGAGAGTGCTGTCACTGCAGGTGACTATTTAAAAAGCAATGCTTCCCTTCATGTCTGCCACCATTTGTCACCAAAGGCACCGATGACTTGGATTCCAAACTGTTTCACATTTCCAGCACAAAGGATCCTAAAGTACTTTGTAAATGCAAGTCCAGTTTGGTTGTAACACTTATCCTGGTAAACACTCCTTACAAGCTGAATGTGATGGATCTTGAATGAAGACCTCAAGGCTGTAATTCTTTATGCAGAGTATCCATCACCAAACCAGTAAGCACACAGGAAAGAACTACAGCACGTGATACTACACATAATATAGTCGCAGGGGAATTTTGACTAAGGATGCAAGGTCAAGTTCGAAATTTTAAAATACTTCTATTACATCTTCACTGTCTGTACACTGACAGGATTCCAGGATGACTCCATTTAGAAGAGACCCCTGGAGTCCTCTAGCTCAGCCTCCTGCTCAAAGCAGGGTGCATTATGAGGTCAGACCAGGTAGCTCAGGGCTTCATTTAGCCTGGTCTTGAAAACCTCCAAGGATGGAGGTTGCAGAGCCTCCACAAGCAACCTGCTCCAGCTTGATTGTCATCACCACAAGAAAATTTCCTTGAAACCACTCAAACATGAGAGGGAGTTTCCAACATCTGTGGGGGACCTTCCAGTATTTACTAAACTCAATCTGAAACGTAACACAATGTTCTTTATCAAGATTCCAAACTATGGGGTCCAAAAAGTAGAACCATCTCCATCAAGTTGACCAAACTTTGAAAAATGATTCTTCATATCAAGATTTTGCCTATCCCATGCCTGACCTTCCTTGCTGCAGAGCTTGGAGAACTGGTATCCATAATATACTTAAGAGATCCTCAGCTACAAAGCAATGTATGAGTTAGCTTTTATACCGCTATTTCTTCAAAGTCTCTGTTGCATTTAAAAAAACCCCAAGTGTAGTTCTTTTTTAATTTGTGGTTTCATTGACACGTGAAGTCATTTTGGGTGGTAAGAAAAGCAGAAATGACAACCACTCCACAATATTTGCGTAACTGAAGACTAAAGAAGCCTGTTTATACATAGTTTAACACTCAAAAGAAACTCTGAACAGCTGAAATGCCTTATAAATAGCTCAGACCCAGAGGAAGTGCAAACGTCTGCATTGTGAATTGTAGATCTTAATTACAGACAATGGCTGGTACAGCAAGTAGCACAGAAAAAAAAAAGTGAAACAGTTGCACTGTTCATGGTTGGCAATAATTCTTCAGGAAAATATTTACTATCAATCAGTTATGAGAAAAGGGACTCTGTGCTCATAAAACAGCACGTTGCTTCTCATACCAGGACCATTTTGCTTCAGCATAATCTGAATTTAAACAGCTTGTTTCCTGCGGATATAATTTTGGAAATAAATAAAACAAGTCTATCAAAATCTGGAGAATGTGTATGGTGGGGTGGAGTGGGGGAGCAAGAATATCACATTTCTGTCTCCGTCATTTGCAAAGAGGTTATTAGACCAAGATGAAGCTAAAGCATAAAGATTGTCTTGACCTAAAAAAAGACAGACGAACTAGCAGTGAAGATAAAAGTAGTCATATCTGCGAAAGGAAGATCATCATTAGGTCAAAGGTTTTAGATAAACCTCCAATGCCATTTTCTACTTTTGCTCTCTGAGAATTCACTTTCAAAGCACCTTTTGCATGTTAAGTACTCCCAGCAATGTCCCTGCAATGCCAGCGATTCACACAACCCTCCTATTTTAGAGAGAATGCCTCCAACAGAAGGCTAAAATAATGTGCTTACATCTCTATCAGTGGCTGAGGCAGCATTTATCCAGTTTGCAAAAACCTCAAAAACTGCTGTCCCTCCCGGAGAAAGGTATATCCAAGACACAGTAGAGGATACTTTATTGAGGGATTTGGGGCTGGAAGCATGTCCACTGACAGTCCCTCTGCATTATTACACAGAAGCTTAATACTATAAATTAAGCCAACATACTTTCTTATTAAAACAGTAGAACAAATATCAGTTATCTGAATGTTGCTAGTCAAATAATACTTGTTCATGATTAAATTCTTCTAATTGCAATCTCAGTGACTGGAAAGGCTTCAAAAGGACTAGAAAACTATGCATTATCTGAAGATATACTGACTCAGTGGTATCACAGCAGAACTCTGAGCTGGTTGTGCTATTCATGCAAAGTAAATGCAGACACACTCTCTGGAAATAAAGAGCCATCAATCTGTGACATAAAGGGACTTGAGAGTACAAGAGGGACACTCTTCAGATCAATTTGTCCTACTGCCAACTGGAACATCCAGCCTGGAACCCTAAATGCTTCTTTATTAAAGAGTGCCCACAGCTTCTCCTTTAAATTCACATAAAAATTCCAGACTTAATGTTATTATTGTGCAGACTATGTTTATTCTAAAAATTTGAAAGTAGTGACGCAGAAAGAACTGACAAAGGAAAGAAGATTTCAATTACCAGCTACTTCCACCACTCCTTGCTTTAGCTGAATCACCCTTGAGTGTAAAACGTGTAGCTATAGCTAAATAGTAAGATGCATCTTTGAAATGAAATTTCACATAGCATGTTGAAAGTGCCAAGGCCTGCTCTGTGTTTCCAGAACAGAGCTCCATCCCACCTTTACAAATATGATGAACAGCAAAGATTCCTTCAAAGATGGAAAATGCTTAAAAGCCCCCGGGAAGTCCCTTAGTTTGCCAGGAGCTTATAAGGCAAGACCAGTTATCACACGTGAGTAGCAAGCAGTGGCCTGAAACAGAAGGCTGATTTTTCAAGGGTGGTGTGCATGACTATAGTTTTCTTCTTCCACTTTTACTTAGATCAAGGTAGAGAACCTCTCCCAACTGCTGCTGCTGTGTTCAGAACTACGTAGAAACCTAGGGATGCTGGATACCATTTTGAAGGTGTCTCATCAGTGCTGTCTCTCACAGGGATGCCATAGGGTGCCTGTCTCTGGCACAAGTAGGAAAGAATTCAATGTGCAAAATGAAACGCTCCTTTGTACAGGAGATACAGATGAACTGGAACCAATTGCAAGAGTTAATAAACTGTAAGACCTACCTAAAGAATGGAGGAAATGGGTATTGACTCCGGGATCAGTTATACACCAATCTCTTGTTGGGAAAGAAAAGAGCACTTGCAATCAAAAGGGTATTTCCAGGATCCAGGGAAATGCAAAATCTAACAGACTTGAAGCAAACAGTAAAACTCAGACTTAACACAGCCCACATAATGAAAAGGTGAAAAGGTAAGACCTCTGTTTGAAAACAGGACTGTATATAATACATCCAAGCAAAGATTCAGCCAAGGCGACTGGAGACACACCAGAGCATCCCTAACCACACCTCAAATAGAAAGTGTGAAGGTCACCACAGAAAGATTTCTTGGGTACAGAACAGAAGAGAAAACTTGTTTGCACACCCAGGAGCATCAAAAGAATACTAGTGACATACCAGATGCCAGGGGACTTTTAACTATGTCCCTCTCTAATTGAGGATGAAGCACACACCAACACCATTATCTGCCTGAAGATACTGGCTTACAAAATATGGAACAAACAATAGGAACAGATGCTCATTTGGCCAGATTTCAATAAGCCTCATTAAAATCAAACACCCTGTCCTTGGAGCCCAGGTTCATGCAACATTTCTACCTTATTTAAGCACCTAACACCAATTCCTGAGGAAGCTGTCCACTTGTGGTTGCACACCAGTAGCATCATTAAAAGAAACCCTCCTGCAGAGATTTTTTGGTTTCTAAAGAAACAAAAAGAAGGAGTTTTTATATATATGCCTCTGTGTGTACACACACATGCAAAAACACAATCAGAGACTGCATTTCCTTTTAAAAGGTGTTAGCTTGAATATACATCACACTTGTTGATCTCAAACGCAGCAGGCAAAAAGATGCCAAAAAATAACAGAAAAACTCTGGTGCATGGGAGAGAAATGATGTTAGAGATCACACATGTGAAATCTGTACATCACAATGTATAATTTTTAATTTAAGATCCCAACTCTTCAGTCAAA
Organism: Illadopsis cleaveri; assembly: GCA_013399915.1. Taxonomy (NCBI): domain Eukaryota; kingdom Metazoa; phylum Chordata; class Aves; order Passeriformes; family Timaliidae; genus Illadopsis; species Illadopsis cleaveri. The sequence continues at coordinate 99,377 of VXBB01012586.1, forward strand.
ACATGCACACACTTCAAACAATTTCTAATGCTCCTTATTTGCTTTTACCCAAACTTGTCCAAGTCCTATCAGTGGAGTTTCAGAGGACAAATAACAGAAAAGAAGGGCTAAGAACAAGACACAAAGATTCATCAGAATATTATATTCTAGCTTTATTTTAAAATGTCTGAATAAAACTAGTTAATTCATAGGTTTGCAAAAGGCACTGAGCACCTGGCTGCAGAGGCAGCATGACACTGTACACAAAACCAAACAGACAAGGTGTCCTAAGAAACACAAACTTCCTTGAGTGATCAAAATACTGTGGCCCTATGCTGCTTTCCATACCTGAATACACGTATCTGCTTTTCCCCCCCTCTATTTTAGGAAGCACACCAGTTGTTAGATTGGTAGTTTATACTGGATGCCCTGTACAGAAGCACTCGTTCACAAGAGCGTTTAACAAACGGACAGCGCTCCAGTCTGAGAGAAGATACCTTAATATGGATATGTATGACCTCGAGGGTAACTGCATTTCATTCTTTGAACAAACTTTTAGAAATGTCAAGCACACAATCAGTAAATGCCATTAATACAGTCTTAACAGAGCACAATTATCTTTTCTGCAAGTAGGTGCAGAATCAGAAATTTAGTTTTCAGAAAAACCATTGTCCCTTGCAGACTGACTGACACATCTGACAAGCAGGTGATAATGCAGACAGTGGCTCCCAGTCAGAGCTGATACTGCACTGCAGAATCAGAAAAAGTAAGTGATTATTTCCAAAGTAACACTTTCTGTGTTTCACTGCACTTTAAAAAAACAAATAAAAACTGAACCTCCTACAGTATGTTTGGAGAAGTGCTGCAGATAATGAAAACTGCAGCACCTTCCAGTATTCACCTTCCAGACAAAACATTTTGAAGTCAAAGGCCATAAAATACATCAATCATGGAGGATAAAACTTGCTGTATGCATGTGATAGGAGAAGGCCTCTGGACTCCCTAAATCCCATTTAAAGCCCTTCACCTAGGGAACATTTAACAGCTGTGCCATTTGCCTATGCCATCACTGAACCATCTGCATTTAGATAGCTGGATTTATAAATGCTTCGACACTTCTGGAATTTGAAAGACAAGCTTTCTTAGAATTGACTTCATTTGGTTTGTAGCTAGGAAGACAAAAGAAAGGAGTACAACAGCCAGGCAAGGTAGTACTAGAGGAATTACATCCCCAGAAAAGTCCTTATGGTTTTACAGAGAAAGATATATATGTTTCATATATATACACACATATGTGTATGTATATATGCATTTATATATACATACACGTATGTGTATGTATGTATACAAATATATATATGTGCGTGTGTTTATATATGGTTTTCCATATATATATATGATGGCAGACTGTCCAAGAGTATACATACACATATATTTTATACAGCATATAGAGACACGATACTTCAAAAACACACACTTTTGAATCTCCAGGATGATGTCTCAAATTCATCCTCAACAGCATGAAAGAAGTCTTGCTGTTCCTGCCTTGAGCCCTACCCACACCTCTTACCACAAACCTGCTGAAGACATAACTTTTGGAGAGCTTATTATTTGGGACATGGAGTTGTTTAAGTATGTGATTTTATTTAAAAGAGGCACCACTTCAATTAGCTGTACTTTTTGCACACCCTTGCTCCTTAGTGAGGTGATCTGGTCAAACAGGACACTGTAGAGCAGATGGGTTGAATGGGTTTACTCCCATGAACTTGCTGTGAGCTACTTTATGGCATCACAACGATGCACTATGATAAGACAGCTCAGCCAGAGTTGCTCAGCTTAAAGAGTTTCACCTAGTCTGTATCATAAAGCATCTTAGGAAGCAGTGTGCAAGACCAGTCATGTTAAGAATGGAAGTGCTGGCATTAAACTTTGTACCACAACTGGTAGCTTCTCTCAGAAGTGCTCCAGTGGAAGGTAACTGGTATGTCAAGCACAGTTTATGAGTGTTAAGCCACCTGCAAGCACCATTACAAACTTCTGTGGTAGCCAATTCCCTGACAAGAGTCAAAAGTAATGGGACATCCAAATTTCACTAGCAAAACCCCAGGAAAGATTTAGCTTGGAAATTATCTTAAAGGTCAATATGAAAGTGGCCCCTGAAGCGACAAGGCACCTTTAACAACCAAACAAAGTATGAAAGAAATAGACTCAAGAAGATCAAGGAATAATAACTGAAAGAGAAAACACGCTTTTGAGTGGTCAGGTTTGCGGTGACAGAGGAGCAACAAAATGCCAGCTGGTTTCAGTAACAGATGGCTGCATGCACTGATGTGTCCTGCATGCCCATTCTAAATCTCCTTTCAGCGGAAATACAAAGCTTACACAAGGCTAAAAGCAGCCTTTCCACACATCATCATGGTTCAAATATCCTCCATTCACAAACAGACCAATCTGTACATTCTTCTACTCTAGTTATGCTGAATTCTAAGAAAAGAGGGTGGCTTATTGCACCTCATCTTTTCCAATCACATCTACTTCAGTTGTCAAGAAATTACTTTTCTGTGACAGGCTAATAAATTCATTTTCTTACCCTTTTGACTGTAATATCTCCCTTGTCCCTCTCCTTTGAGTACAGTGTTCACTATATTTTAATTGAAAAGCGTTTTTGCACCTCCCTTCTGGAAGCTAGGAAAGGGTACACGATACAAAGAGCTCTCATGCAGTATTTCTCATATGTATCTGGACATTTATCATTTGAAGTTGCCACAGCTAATTACATGGCCGGCATAGGTCATCCCACTGGAAAAGCCCATTACTTGTATAGTAGAACAAATCCTTCAATCCTACATAGCTCAAGACTCAAATAATCATTTCCAGCAGAGAAAAACAGCAGCTCTAAAATCTCTACACTGAACGACAAAAAAGCCTACTCAAAATACTTGCTCTTTGTTTAAATATTTTTGCCGAACTGTAACATTTAACAAGAACTTTTTGTTGACTAAAAATGAATGATTTGTTAAAAATCCCTCAAAATCAAAGCTGTTCTCTTACTTACTTTGGCCACACAATTTTCAGTCTTCATAGCAGTGCTTCCTAGACATACTGTTTCCTGGTTTAAGCACAGTCTGGCACAGCTGTTGTAGGTCTGCGGGAAGATTAAAATGGTTATGAATAGAAGAACAAAATTTTCTTTCAGGCATCATATTTTTGGCACAGGAACCTACACTAACTCCACTACTCTACTACATTTCCTTTTTCTGTGATATAAATGTTTCAAACCAAGAAAACTAGTTTATAGTAAAAGTCTATGTTCAGGGCATGCATGTCCTCTGAGAAGCTATGTGCAATTTTACGGTATGGAAATACAAAGAAAAAGATTTTTCTTCTCTGTTCCTTTGAAAATGAAAAAAAAAATCTCATCTCAGTTTTCATTCTTTCACAAAATGCTGCATAACGGAACAACTAAAGCAAGGTGCTTTCTGAAAACACAGTAGTTATCAGAGTACATCAAATGTGAATAAACATCTGACTTCATCAGAATATAAAGTGTAAAATACATGGGACAACGAAGGCTGTAATCAGAAAGGAGCAAATGCAGACCACATTTCATTGTATTTAATCTTCTCAGTTATGTAAAGCTTTTTTTTTATTTTTTAAAGAAGAATGTCTTTTTTCTTTAATGCTGTCCTGCCCAAGTGACCCTCAGTTGGGGCTGCAGACTTCAGAGTCTTTGCAGAACACATCACTCATAGTTTCTCTTCCTTTTGAGGGAAGTGTATGAACAATACTTATGAAGTGGGCTTAAAATTATAATTTGGTTGACTTGGCTGTTTAAACTAACATGCCTGAAGAACTCAGGAACTTCTAATGGAGGCTTTCCTCCTCACTCCCAGCACCTTTGCATCTAAGAGCTTCAGTAAGGGCCTAATACACCCGCCACCATTTACAGAAAAATGGTCCCACGCAAAAGCGGCAGCTCAAAAGCAAGCAACAACTTGGTTTGATTCAAGAGTAGAATGCAGACCACAGAGAAAATGTTGCCACCTCAAACAGTTGCATGGAAAAACCCAAAAAAGATGCTGAAAGAGAATGAAATTAAACTTGTTACAAAGACATTTTCAAGAGCACTAAGTAAAGCATACTAACATTCATGATATTTTTAAGATTGCCTTAATGGGAGGACGCACAAGGACTTGTAGTGAGCTGCCTGTCAGTTCTCTCCCTGTAATACTCACTGGTAATCTCTGGAGATTTTTTTTCAGGGGTTGCTATGATTTCCATTTGCTTGATTTGAAATGACTTCAACTTCAAACCTGCTATAGGTTACAAAACCTGTGGACAACACTGGCATGGTAAGGGCTCCTAAACTTCTCCCTCTGTCCCAAAGCTCCATCACCAGAGCCAGATTCCCTCAGTACCAAGCACCAAAAAATTATCTCCCTCTCTTACTCCTCTGCCAGAGGCCTGACTGTGCAAAATGCTGTCAGCAGCAACACAAAAACTGGCAGAGGAGCACATGGCAAAGGATGTCAGAGGCAAGAATGCAAAAAGATTAAAAGGGGTTTATGCTGAGCAATAGGAGATGTGTCCACAAAGCCAGTGCTCCCAACAGCCCCCAGCTCAGTAAGCACCAACTGATGGGAACTGAGCATTCACAATCAGTTTATAAGATTCACCTAACTTCTTATGATCCTCATGAAATACTCCTTACTGCACACCGTGGGAAATCAGTATACTGACTTAGGTGGATCTGTACGGGACCAGCACAGTACAAACATTCTGGGAAAAATTAAGGAAATCACAGTCCTTTCCATCTTACCTATTTACAGAGCCCCTTTAAAGTTCACCATGAAACAGAAACAAAAGAGAGCAGAGAAGCCCTATCTTCTCCATTGCTTTAGCAGTTCATGTTTTATTTCTCAGTGAGCTCTCTAACCAGAAAACAACCAGTGACAGACAGGAATGCAGAAAATTCTGTCTCCAGTTCTCCTTACATGTCACAACATTGATATCTGCTTTGACTAGCAGCCAGCAAGCAATTTCTGACTCTAGACTCAGAAGGAGAAACTGAAAAATTCAAACACACAAATTCTTTCAAGGTGCTGTGCAGATGAACACAGTACATCTTTCAGCAGGAGAGGCTCAGATTCAAACTGGATTAGGCCACAAGCAAACAGAAGTCTGACTGCCTCCTGCAAATATTTGACAACATCATAAAACCATCACCCTGGTATGCACAAAACTTTCTCCTCAGAAGAAAGATCAGAATGGTATAAACTACTATAAACTGGGTTTAGATACAGCATCCCAACTGATAGACAAAAAGTTGATACCATCTGCTTTGCACTGACATTCAGACAGTACCATGCAAACTTCATTTTACAGGCATGGCATTAGTTAAATACAACCAGATTGTGAAGATGAAAAAAACCATGAAGAGTTGGTAAGAGTCTTTGTTCAGTTTTTACATTTGTGTAATTTAACCCATTTATTGTAAATCTGTGATATTTTTCACTTGCAATTTAATTCCCACAATTCCATATGCAGTATTTCTGCACAACTTGACTGCTACATACTGTAAGTTTTATTAGGAGCCCTGACTTGAGGAAAGCTACTACTAACTCCACTTTGCAGATCAAAAGCTCAGCCTCAAAAACATTTACTGAAAGTAACAAGGAAGTCTGTGGCTCTGTGAACTGAACCAAGAACTCAAATCTTGTCAGTCTTTTTCCTCCCAAGACAGGTATGCACAAACCTTGGTTGTATGCCAGCTTTTTAAAACCTGGGCTTACAACAGGCTTTCTCCACATTTACAAATGGGAGAGAGTAGACAATCCAAATACAAAATGTGAAATACTAAATGCTGAATCTAAAGATGTCAGCATTTTCTGAGAATGAAAGAAGCTCACTATGCACTAAAGTTACTAAAGTAAAAGTTACATGCTTGTCAGAATGCAAATACAAATAATTATTCCAGTGTATTGCTTAATTTTGACTACTTTCACCCACACACTACATCTCGGGGAGAACAGCATCAAATGAACTTCCAGCACAACTTGTTAATCAAATCGCACAATACCAGGACTACTGACATTTGACAGAACTAGTATAGCATAAATTTAAAGAAGATAAAATGAAATACTTCTTCACATAGCTGGCAGTGAACTTTGGTCCTCCCTACCCCAGGACATCATGCAGAGAGACATCATCAGAAGTGGAAAAAAGGACTAAACAAACTCATGGACAGCAGCTCCACAGACACTCGGCACAGATATCCTCCAGACATCCCTAGTCCAACAGCAGTAGATGCTGCAGGAATAGGAGGGCAATGGAGTACCAAAAGAGGCCAGACTTGTTTGTTCTCATTCAACAGCAGCTTCCAGTGACAGTGCTGAAGTTGGCAGTGGATGTGCTGACTCTGGGTCTAACTGACCTGGGCATCCTCATGCTATCAGTATACCTCTCTGCCCTTTGACAACATGCCAAGGAACTCCTTCTTCCCAACCTTTTCAACCACAGAAGGAGAGAAGAACATGCTTTTACTGTAAGAGCCAACTTTTACACAGTAATTTTATTACATAAGGATTTATGTATGTGCCAAATTACCAGACAACCATTTAGTCCTTCAGCAGCTCTTTGTTTCTCAGTAGAAGTAAAAGGGGAAAAGAGAAAATTAAAAAGAGTATATATTGTGAATTCAACACATCAGGATGCATATTTGAAAATAAAACATAAAGTACTCTTCAGTTTAACATACATTACTGTCTTTGCAAAGTTACAAAGCCCTTATTTTCACATTCTCACAGCAGAATGCCTTATTAGCCTTGTGGGATGCATAAAGAGGGCAAAGAAGATTCACATGCATGTTCTACAATATCCTTTAAAGGGTTGAAAGCAAAACAGAAAACCTAGTTCTCCCGTAAAGTCAAGAGGAAAAAGAGGTAATGTCACTCTACTTGATAGGCCTCAGTTGAAATGTACTGCCAGTGTTACAAAGAAGATGCATCTGGTTCATGAGGCCAGGTCGTAAGAAGCTTGGAGAACATATTGTCAAAGCAGTACTATATGGTAGTCTCCAATGCTTTTTTGCAGGCAGCAGTTTCTGGCTACTGAGAGACGCGAAATGGCTGCTGGACTTGGTGATTTGGTTTCATCTGATATTGTTTGTACACTAATGGTTACTGTGAATAGGGCCAGGGAATAGACTAGAGAATTCTGAAAGCAGAATTAATGTCGTATCATAACGTAATAACGCAGAGCCCTTCATGTTAGGTGAAACATTTGATGATGTCTAATGTTACACTGCAACATAAGAGTACCTCCTTTCATTTGTTCCAATGCTCATGGGAACATTGACTTACCTGGAAGAAAAGCAGGAAAATCAAAGCCAAAACTAAGCCTTAGAAAAGGAAATTTCTCAAGTTCACCGTTAAAGCTTGACCCTTTTACATACCTCATCTAATCTGCACCAAAACTGTTCAAGTTTCTCCTCACCTTTCATCAAAATAAGAGGTTTCTTCATCAAGGAAAAGTATTCTGAAATGGTAGCCTGGTTCAATGCTACAGGCAGATAGCTTTGCGTTGGAGTGCTCTAATATGTTTTTATATTGCATATAAAGCATGCAAACATAAACCAGTTTGTTGAAAACTACCCTCTTTGTGGAAGCTGGCTGTAATTCTGAACAAGTTTTCAATTTTCACACTGCTGCTAGGGTAAAACATTTTAAAGAGTTTAATTTTTACAGTGGCTTCAATGACACGAGATTATCTAACAAAGTAATGGTTAATCAATAGAGGGTTTAGTTGTCAGGTGAAACATATAACACACTAAAAGGGATTGATTGCAAGACTCCTCCTTATTTACTGGGAGGTATATATTTAAAATGACACAAACTTGTTACCAAGCTGCATTCCTTTAACCTTGCAAAAGCCGTTTGAGAAGAGTGTTAAGCAGCCCTATAGCCAAACAAGCTCTAATGAAAGAAAAAAAGAGACCTCCAAATATATGGGAACATCAAATCATGTCAGAAGCAGGGGAACCACAAAGCTGTATTCGCTCTCAGCCAAAGGCTTAAAGTGCCACAGAGGCACTAGACTATGGTTCACTAAAGATAGAGCTGTATCTGATCTCATTCCTTGAGTGTCTTTGGTTACATTTTTCTTTTTAAAGAAAGTATGATCCTGCTCCTTGACACAAACACACAAACATTTCTACTCTTGTCTGTGTATCTCTGGATGAACACTGAGCACCAGCCTGATGCCTTGAACCCCAGGCAGAACTCCATGTGTGTGCAGCTTTTCTACCAACTGAAATCCATTTCTTTGGCCATTCATTCAAAGAATCCTCAGTCCCTGAACAAAGCTCCACTTTCTAATAGAAGCTGCAACCCAGGAGTTCAATAAGATTCCCCCCCCAATAGTTAGTAATTACATGATTTATCAGAGAAAGATAACACTAATAAAAACACAGCAAAAAGACAAAACCCATATGCTCCCTTCAAGTCATTTTCAGGGAAAAGATTATTAAACTGTTCTTTTTGAACAAGGGCTTTTGTAGCTAAGCACAAATTGCCAAACGGTTAGAAAAAAAGTTATTAGACTCAGAAGAATTCAGCAGAAGTGCGAAGTTATATAAACTAATCACTCCAGCAGATCTGGAAAGATCGCTTTCATCTTATTTAGAGTCTTAGGAGACTTGCATTAATTACCCTTTAAAGGTCTTTCACATGGACTATTTAAAATAAATGCAATTTATTTATTTATTTCAAATGAGGTGCTTCTTCTGAAAGAATTAAGTAATCTTAACAAATTTAAAAACGTTTTTATAAACAGGTAATTAAAAAGAAGACTAGAATTAAGTCAAGCTGTAAGACATTACCCAGGATCCGCCTCGACTATTTTCTTAAGATGAGATTTTTGCTATCCCTAGCCCAGCCTTGGGAAGGACAATCTCCATAGAAAGTCGTAAGACAAAATAAAGACTACCAAAACAAAAAACTAGATAATTTACAGGATTTTCCCTAAAGCACAGTTTGTCATACTGCAATTACACCTTGCTGACTGTGAAAGCCAGAGTCCTTAATATTGCCACTAGAGGGAAGACGTGCCTTAACACACAGCAATGGTAGTTGGGGAGTGGGTTTTCTTGAGCAATTACCATAACAAAGCTCCCTTGGCTGTGTGTACCTTCTAATTACCCAGTACAATTAAAATGACTTACCTAAAACAAACATGAAAAAAAAGGCCCCTAAAACAAAAAACCTCAAGACAACGCAAACAAAAAGCCTTAGTCCAATATGCTTGTTACCTGAAATTACATTAAAGCTGAAGATTTTTTTTAACATCCATCAATGCACAAGGGGGAGAAAAACAAAAAAGGAGTATGCCACAATGCCCAACACCATGGGGTTGTTCAGCTACATAAAAGCATTAAAACAAACAAAACCAAAGAGCAAGGCAAACTAGATCTCTTGTTAAAGAAAAGAAGGGGAAAAAAAAGAAAATGTCGTGGTATTTAGCCATCTGGTAGCTGCTTGAAAACAAATTGTCCTCAGAAGAGCAGAAATACAGTATGTCTTCTTGCAGTTCACTGGCTTATGAATCAGACTTTTTTTTTTTTTTTTTAATACAGCCATGGTAATGTTAAGACTTCTGTGCTGCTGCTTTGCTGCTTTCACTTCTCTCTTATCCCACTGTGCAGACATAACTATGGTCATCCCAATCAGACCCGGTTATTCTAACTCAGATGCATTACTCACCGTCTTTCATGATACATCTTGTTGGGCCCATTGCTCAAAAATCCCCAGGATTTTTTTTTTTTCTAACAACTACTAGCTGATTTTTAAACCCTTAAATCTTTCATTTTATAAGGCATATCATTAAGGGAAGATGGCAGCCAAGTGATTTTTCTTTCCACTGACAATTTGTGACATTTTTCCAGCAGCGTGCAAGGTGTTGAAAACCTGGCAGCTGTTACCTCCCGGGATGAAGATCCTTTTTTATCCTCCCTTGACAGTTTAACTCAATGGGTCAGCACCTTTAAAGACTGCAAAGTACCACTGAAGTGGATGGAGGCTTGAATTACTGCTCCCTCCCTAATCAATGTAAACCCTCACTGCAGGTGAAACTCTTCATCTATAGAGGTGCATGGGGGAGGAAAATGTAATGCCCTGAGCCAGATGGTTTTCATCTTGTTTTTTAAAGAAGAAAGGAACAAGCTAACAAGGGGACAGCTACTTTTGTTAGCTTCTTGGCCTCTCTCATGGCTTTGGATCCACAGGGTTCCAGCCACACAAGAGAAAGAAGACAGAAAAACATAAACACTTAAAGAAATATAACTAGGGGGCTGGCAACATGCTGCTTTCAAAGAGCTGGGAGCCCTGTTCAGCACTTTATTTATCACTGCCCACGTTCTTCGGATGGTAAGTGGACATGGACACAAAGGGCAGGGGGGAGCAGACAACACTTGCAATTTACTCAATTACAGAGGAATGCAGCAATGCGGCGGCGGGGTGACAGATTCCTATTAGCACTAATGCTGAAAGAGCCCAGTGGCCTTTCCGCCACAAGGCAGAATTCCCATTGTAACTTAGACTCCAGCACAACCTGCTTTGGCTAGCTTTTTAACATGCACTAAGTGTCACAAAAGAATGGAAATTATTTTTTTGTTGTTGGTGTTTGAGAATAATGAGGAAAAAAACCCTTAGAAAGACAGAACAATCTTGCAAGTAAGCCTAAGGGTGTACCTCTAGCAATTTCAGGGGGCTTTTCAATCAGCAACTCCTTATTACCAAGTGTTGTGTAAAAGACAAGGTAACCAGGATAACTTTATAGACTAGGACTGCCCTGCCTCAGGCCAGCTCTCCAACAGAAGGCAAATCTGAAGTGCAGCATCTTCCCCAAAGAGACGAAGGGACCTGAAGGACCCTCTCTTCCTCCACACCATGCAACTTTTCTCATCAGTCAAAAAGAGGGCTTCAATTTTGCATGGCAGAAATACTTTTGCAGAAGAGAAATACACCTGGAGAGGAGCCCTAAGCAGCGGGATGACGCTGCCAGCTGAAAATAAACCACTGACAATTGCTACTTGTTGTTTTCCTTCTGCTCTATCTTCTTCAGCCACTTCCTGCTTCTCACGGTTTTCTTGAGTACTGGCTTTAAACTCCTAAGATCAGACTGTGCCTATTTTAATTTTGAAATAGTGCCCAGAGCATGTTTTAGGTGCTACATGTAATTTTCGAAAATTATCTCAAATCTGTAAGAGTGAATTGAGGTAATATTCTGTGCCAAAACTGTAAGAGGGAGAATTCTTGAAAATGCTAAGGGGCTTGTCTGAATGGGGTAACAGACAGGGATTTTTCCCCCAGACTTCCATCTGGAAGCTTGCAGAAAGACAGCAGAGTCCAATGTGAGGTTTGCAGGAGGTACACTGTGCCAGCCTCGCTGCTGCCAGCTTTTCCCCACAAGGCACCTTCACCCACAGACGAACCACAGGAGCAAAAAGCAGTTCATTATTGCTGCACTGAAGAGAAGGGAGGGAGGGTTTTAAACAACCAGCATTGTGCCCATCTTCTTTAAAAACCAGTGGGGTAATCAAGTTCAGGGCAGCCCCGGACAGCTGCCCTGTGACCTATTCATGTTGACCCCCACTATTCATCACTTTCCTCAGGACTGTGAGGGCAAGCTCCCGGGGAGTGACCACCACAATAGACAGATACGAGCCAACAATAATACGGTTCCTGCAAAAAAACCAGATGGCACTGCAATAAATTTACAAATCTGCATTCATGGCTCTGTTAAAAACACCCAGAAGCTAAAAGGCTGGAGGGGCCCCCAGAGAGTTTCCCCTTCCCAGTTTCTAAAGGCTGGCTCTCTCCACAAGACTATTGAGCTCATGTTCTTCATAAATGAAGGATGGAGACATAGCCCTTAAAATAACAAATGGCTGACCTAATCAATCTAGTGTTTGGGTCTAACACTAAATGATAGGCACTGAAAACCAATTATGTTTTTTGGCAAGGAAGTTGAATTAAAATGGAAACACACAGGTTAAAAATGCACTGAAGCATTTGCAAGTCCCTTTGAAAGGGCAGCACACACACACTCTCTCACATGCAGGGCTTGAAACAGGAACCTGATTCAATAACTCATGCATTTATTTTTAAAATGAATCAGATTAGTCCCATGTGTGACCTGCCGGTCCATCTGTATGAGCTGGACTTAATGGGCACTCTTCTCACGCTTACTTCAGTTTGAAGTATGAGAGAGATAAATTTAGTTTAATTTTCAACAGATCAAGCTATCCATTTTCCAAATGGACCATCTGGATCAGCCTATTAAAATTAATTTATAACTTTGCAGTGTGAAAATTCGTTTGTTAGCTTAAATAAAGTTGCCAAAAACTTTTGCCACTTGTCATTGTTTTTTTCTGGTCTGTTTTCATACTATGATTTTCAGTTTATCCCTTCAAAATTTAATTTTGTCAGATCAAGCACTCAACAAAAACTGAACGTCTGCATCCATATTCCAAAGTCTGTCATAGCTTAGATCTTTTCACTGTTCCAGCTGACAGTGTCAAGTTCATTGCCTTTTTCTGTTTCCCAGTGCTAATCTCCATGTCTCTTCTGCCTTGCTGCCCCCACACGCACCCAACAGTGGCCACAACTTCCACTTCCAGCAATTCAAGGACACAACCCCACTCCCTGAGACTTCTGAAGACACCCTTCTCCATAAACCATTTCAATGAACAGTAAAATGATATTTCTCTCAGTAAGAGTTCCAGAGCACTGAGCAATGGGCGTCTTCAGCGCCTGCACACAACTTCAGATGCGTAAGCATTACACCTCCTTAACACCTCCATCTTCTGGTATGTCTGATCCACAAACCCACCTGAGAAAACATTATGGCTAAGGGTGCATAACAGCATTGCAAACAAGGCGAGAAAAGGAAATGCACCTTTACTTAAACTTGTTAGCAGCTGAACATGTCAAGACATAGTACTTGCCCTGAAGTGGTCTGATGCATCTCATTAATTTCCTAAGACTAATCAAAAAGTACTAAATATGAGGATGCATTCACTGGAAAGACCATTTAAATAAACAGACTTCTCTTCTACCCAGATACACTCGATCTCTCTGTACATGTAGGTCCATGTTCCCCAATAATGAAATATTAAGGGAGTCTTACAGGAGGAACAGAAAATATGAAACTGTTCATACAATATTTACCAGGCTAGCATCTTTCCACTAAAATGGAAGGCATTTTTTGTGTATTACTGCTTTGACAGCATGCGCGGGTCACATTTTTTTGGTTCTACAAAGTATGGATAGATGTAAGACACAGCAGTCACTCTGCATACCATCCTACAGGAGATCCAGATTTTTCCAGTAAGTATTACTCATTGATTGTGAGTATTTAGGCACAAGGCTAAATATGTATCTGTCTTCTGGAACGAGAGCTGGAAAACTCCCCACTGCTCCTGTCCATTGCTAATAGAGAAGAGGAGCAATCTGAGCTTTCAAAATGCTCAGCTTTATTTATGTCTGTGTAAAGAACCAGAATTCCCTCCATAACAGGCAAAAAATCATGGACAGTCACAATTGTGCAACACAGCTAACCATCTTCAATGTAAACAACATCCATTGAATTCTTTCCAATATGAAATCTTGGGACACTACAAGTGGTTTTTCAGTTGTACTCCTGATATCTACTTGATTATGATGAATTGTGGGCCTGAGGGAAAAGACAGCTTTCCTGTGACACTAAGAACACTTCTGCAGATTGAAATATAACAAAATGGAAATCCAATTCAAGAAACTCTACCTTCCTCATCTGTATAATATAGTTTGTAAATATCTATTTCTTCAATCAATAACCACAAGGAAGGACTCCGTGTGATGAGAAGACACACAAAATAAATAACTCATGAACCTTTTAAATTAACATTTCTCACTATGAATCTTCTTTTGAAGAAGAGTCATATATCCCTTCTTGCTGAACCTGAAGGCTTGCCATGGATAATATAACTCCAAAATTAAAACCCCCCGATTTTCTGGCATGCTGGGGACCTTGTTCCCTATCCTGGGGATACACAGGAGGGACCTAGTAGGTTTGCCCTCTTCCTCCAGGTCTTGTTTGTTGTTGAATGCCAGAAACAGTTTAAGTTTCATCTAACATACTTAATCAATTCTGCAAGATAAACTTTCTCAGCTGTAAATGGGACCTCAGCCATTGTGCCAGCATATTGCCTCATGTCTAAAAGACTTATTTGGACTGCATTTGTTAGATGGACCTGTTTCAGTCACATGTAGTCCTTCACATGACACCTCCCACAAAATCAAACACTCCTCAAACAACGCATTATTAAAAAAAACCCCAAAACAACAACAACAACAACAAGAAGAAAAAAACCCAAACCAACCATACAAAACCAGCAACTCTGAGCACAAGTGCACTGTATCAAAAAGATACTTCTTCCTTTACTATGGTTCTGACCTACAACTTCTCCTGGAAACAGCTGATGTGGGGCAGGATTGTGCCATCTTACTTCTCGGCCTGAGACTGCTGCTCCAGTGGCTGAGGTGCAGAAGGAAATGTAACAATTCCTCAGCTGTTGCAATGTGTGGCCTGGGGTATTCACTTCAGTCACATTCACCAATGGTTTCACTCTGATACACCAGGCAGCAACCTCAGGCAGCTAAGACATGGACATAATTTTGCTTCTGCTGCCTGAAGGCTGCAGTGGGGTAAAAGACCAAAGTGAAAACGGATCAGAAATCACTAAATCCAACTTAAATTTCCCAGAAAGCACATGCCAGACTCCCTTTGTTGGCCACAAGGATTAAAAAAAGGAATTATTTTGAATTGGTAAGAAATTTGCTTTACTATATATAAAGGACAAAGAAATATTGTTTTATTAGACCATCCTTTCTCCTTTTTACCCATTAGTAATTTATACAAATGTAAAAGAAGTAAGAACAGGTAATTTTTCAGGTTGTTAACCTGGATATCATCTCCAAGAAAATTCACCTTCAAGGGCAATAAAAAGTTTAATTGTTGTAGAACATTTTGAGAGTCTTGATTTGAGGCAAGGCAAAATATACTACAAACAAGACAGGAACAATTACAGAAGAAAAGGCTGAAGAGGTCTTGATGAATGCCAACTGGAGAAAGGTAATACTAGAGTCACAGTTGACTGAACTATACTGAAGCATACATTTCTTCAGAGTCATCAAACTCCCCTGAAAGCTAAATCTCTGTCTCTGATTTTCCTGGGTACAATGTGACTTACTCAGACTTCAAAGAAGAAAAGAAAAGATTTCCATGAGCACAAGGCAGACTTCAGCTTCCAGAAGCATTTAAGGATTCAAATAGCTAGGAAGTTTTATCGCATTTTTAAAGAGACTGATCACATACCTGTCTAAGTGAATTCTTCTCAGGAATGATCTTCCTAGGGGGCTCATCATTATTACAGTCTTCTCTCTCAGAGGAATTCTGTGAAAGAAAGTAAGCTTTAATTCAGTTCTTATCCCTAATATTACTCTGCGAGGAGAAAAGAAACAAGAATTATTTTTCCTACACAGGCTGTAGCATTTTACATACACACATACTGGAGGCTAACTTGTAGTTTTATGCCAAACAGCTTGTTATGGCAAAGGAAGAATTTCTCCTCCTCAACACAACAATGCACCACTGCACAGGTATCTATTGAAGAAGCCTGTGCTTTAGGGATTTATTCTGAAACTACCAGTAACAGCCATTTCGAAAAGCTGAAATGGTAGTTGAATCAGCATGGCAACTCTGGTGCTCCTGAACACCCCAGAATAATCATTTAAAACAGTGGAACCTGTTGAAAACAAGACGTGCAATGGGTGCAACTGTTGTTCTTTGTGCCTCTATGTTTTCAATCTGCCTAACAATTACTAATTGCACTGAGTCTGCCTGGCTGCCATAGTGAAATTATGGTGGAGTTAAATTCTTGTAAAAGAGGTTGTCAAGAAATCCTTCCAAAAAAACCCCCAAATATTGTGTAGGTAGTGTATGATAATACAGCTATGTTCTTCTCTCCTGCCCTCCGACACCACACACATGTACAATTTCCAGAAAGACTGATTCTCTAAAGTGTAAGCTGCCATCTCCAAAAAAGATCAGTTAGACAAGAGAAGGTAGACAAGAAATACAAGGGCTTTTCCAGCATGAGTGAAAAATACAACCAGGAAACTTTTGTCCTGCTAATGTCATGATTAAAACCAAATATTGTTTGGTTTAAAGACAAACTATGGTTGTATCGGAACATGAACAGTCTCTTGCAAATGTTTGGTTAAAAACTGCAGGATAGAGTGGGGAGAATCCTGACCTCACTGCCAAAGTCAGCTACTCTGAGAGACAGCGTTCCTTCACACAGGTTCAGCTACTGCACTTGGGGAGAAATGACAGCCAGCTTTGAGGGAATCCCACTCACATATCTAAAATCAGTTTGATCACCACAGTATTCATAGCCTTAGGCCACCTTCTCACACATACAGTAGTGAGCAGCTTAACAGGTTTTGAAGAGATACAGAAAAACTGCCTAGGGAGAGCTCTGCCAGGAAAAGGGTGGTTTTCCAGTTACCTGCAGACAACCTCAGGACTGCGTCTATCATAGCAGAAGTTTGCATTCTGTACCTGTCCCCCAAATAACCTGTCCTTCACCGAGCATGGCTCTGACTGGCTTCTCACAGAGACAGCTTCCAGCCTAACACCTCAGGAGACAGAAGTGGCATCTGTTGGCAGAGGAGGAGCAGGGCCCTGCGAGCAGTGGCAGCGCAGGGCCAGCAGCAGCACGGCGGCTGCGGGAAGCCGTCAGCAGAGCAGAGCGTGTGCCCACTGCAGTGCTGCGTGATCCGGCACCGGCACCGGCGGGGCAGCGCGGGCTCGCTGCTCTGGGCAAGGGGAGCAAAGGGACAGCCAGGAGACAGGGCAGGGACAGAAGCTGTTTGCTGAGAAACGGCAGGGAAGGGGTGGAGGGTGAGGAACACAACAGTAAAACCCCACTTGGGATGTCATAAACTGGTCAGGAGTAAATCAAGGCTTGCAGACCAACTAGTGATTTTGAATTTATTTTTTTTTTAAACAAGATATAGAACTTGTAAGGCACCATGACATTTGGGATGCTGTAACCAGGGTTTTATAATGGAAATCAATCCTAAACAGGCCTGATAAATCACTGTAAGAGGGCAGCTTTTAAAAAATTTTGTATGAGGTCACAGTCAGGACCAAGTTATTACATTAAATCCTGCTTTGAAAGAACTGTGATCATAAAAACATACAAGCTAGAATCGTACATATACAAAAAGGAAGGTCAGACATTAAAGCTGCTCTTTCTGCTTATGAAATTTAGTTTAGTAAGTGGTTCATTCAAGTTGGGATTTTAATTTTTGTGCTTTAGGGGAAAAAAAAAGGTCAAGAATGAAAACTATAAGAACTTGAGGTGAGTTACTACAGATTTCCAGGAAATGCATTTTTTTGTGGCTGTAGGGTAAAGGGGTTGTTTAGTACTTCTGGATTCATTTTCAACACCCACCCCCTTCCCTACAGTAAGTGTCAGAACAATTTCCCTTTCCAAATAATCTCTCTTCAACAGTGAAATCTTGCATTCTTCTCACCTTTCAAAGCCACTAAGGATCCTCCCTTACACAAACATCAAAAAGCAGGAACTGCTGGTGAACTGCTAGCCCCTATTTTGAAATTTCTAGTTACTGCAAAGCATCAAGTTATCTACTTTTTCTTTAAGCTGAGCATCTAATTTTAAGAGCAAGCAGAGGACCATTTTGCATTCATTATCTTTATAGGTGGCAAGGCTAAGAGGTTGGCTGAACAAAGACCAGACAAAGACTGCCAAGTGCATATGGTGGTTCACAGCTTGGCGTCTCACCATTCTACAGCACCAACACAGCAGCTCCGATAGCAGACTATTAAAGAGGAGCGCTGCTCATGCACTTTTGTCGGCAAGTAAGTTACGCTTGGTGAAGACAGAATGACTGGAAAGCATTACACTTAAGAAAAGGCACAGATGTTTATAACTCCCGCTCATTTCTCAGGAAAAGGAAACCTATTAATCCAGGTGCAGGTACAGGACCCCGCATATTTCAGGACTAACTGTGGCTGCATGGAAGTGAATTTCACTTGACAGGGCAACACATAGCCATGGCCAAGGGAAGAGCATAACGTAATCGACTGAAACGGTACATCTATATATTTCTCCTTGCTGAACAAGGTGGGAGGAGGGATAAACATGTGCGAGGTCAGAATAAGGTTTGTCTCAGCAGGACTCCAGTGATGCTCTCGGCCACAGGAGAGGCAGACAAAGGGAGGAGCTGCTCTGAGCACCCTCTCGTGGTTACTGAGATGCACATCCCGGGCACAGACCTGGAAAGAAGCATTTGGTATCCAGACGGTAAGTTGGGTGTACTCACTGGGAATATTAAAGATCTGCAGCAACTGTACTTCATACATAGTAGTGGAACGATAGAATTTGCTAGGGAGAAAGAAGAAAAGAAAACTAAAGAAAACATGGAAAGCTGAAAAGCCATACAAACTCCCTTCCACCAGGAAAAATTTTTACTTCCCACAGGCAAGCCTTCTTGACTAAAGCTGGGATGGCTAAAAGTGTTTGTGCTTGCATGCAAGGGTCTCTTCTTTTGAACAAATACAGGCAAGATTAGATGCTGAAGTCTCCAAAGCACTCCCTCTTTCCACAGACAGGTAAAAATTTTTTTTTTTTGCCCAAGGTCACACAATAACAAGGGAAGTACTGAGAAGAGAAGTCAGGAAACCCATGCTCATAGTTCTGGTAACGTTGAAAATTTCTCTCTAACAGGAGATTCCTGCAAAGGGGCTCTGCCTTCCATAGCTCATTTTTCCTAAAATGGCTACTGCCTGTAATGAGATCCTTTTAAATCTGATTTGCATTTAAAACTTCAGCCTGTAATTAACAGAATATAACTCCATGGCAGGTTGTCTTAAAGACCACTACGAAATTATTACTATTTAACTCTCCCCATGAAGCCTCCTCCACCACTAAACACAACATGCTACAATGCATACGAAATCCCCAGACTGAAGCGTTTGACAGGAGATGACATGCAGTATTTTGTGTACACAGCCCAGCAAAACACTGCTGGGAATGAGATATAATACATGGAGAAATGCACTCCCAGGGACTACCAATTGGGCAGAGCTACCTTTAGTACCGCCTCACTCGTGGTGGAAATCAAACCCCTGCCAACTGGGCAAGGCTTTCTTTGATGCTGTTTTGCCCTGCACTAATTATAAAAGAGTACAGACACAGCCTTTTTTCCAAGTGTGTGGAGGTGGGGGAGAAGTGTGTGTCTATGTGAAGAGCACAACTATTTTTTATGCTTTCAAATTCTTAATCCTGTTTGGAGCTGTCAGTGGGGGTTAATGGAAGCCTTGGATAGGAGAATTCCAATCTGGTTGGCAGATGGATAGGTTGGTTATAGCTGCATAACTATGTCTTGCCTGCAGGCACAATTCAGAACACTGTTAAAGCAATATAAAGTCTCTGTCAAGCTGAACCATTTGGATCGGTAGCAAGGAGAAATAATAATAAAAAAGGAGTTCATTTCTGGGCCTTGCGTGTTTATGCTAGTATGCAGAAACTGATTAATTGTCATCGTGTGCTGGTCTGCTATACCTCGGATTTCTACTTCTGGAGTAGATTTTGCATGCTAATATAATCATTCTCCCTCTTGAGACATTAGCAAATAATCAAATGAAAAACAGGATCATAATTTACTGAGATTCGGGCAATTCTCTATGCAAATTTGACTTGTTATTGCTGCTGCCTCGTTAATCTGAATGCCTTTGACAAACTCCTTTGATTTATGAACTCATGACAACTCCAATGTGTATATATTTTGCTAGATTGACATTATCATTAAGAGTGGGTGGACTGAGCTCACATGAATGGCTGATTTTATTCGCTGGTGTCTGCTGCTCAACAGCTGAGCATCTCCTTCTCACAAAGCCCCTGAGCGCCAGGCTCTTCCCATCTACCCATCCATTCATCATCTCGATGTTAATTGGCCCAGGCTTTAAGCAAATTTTCAACACGATTTAAAGGCACGATGACACTGATTACTGACCCTCTGCCATACGGTGCCTATTGATTAACCTGACAGAGATGATGAGCTTGAGGGAAACTAGGTGTGTGTGGACCTTGGGGAAAAAAATATTATATTGTTTATGCAGGCAAAACACTTGTCTTTATCCCAAAGGCCAGAATTTGTGCTGCACTGGCCCTTAAAACACACTATTGCTTTAAACACCTGCATCCAATACAGAAAATGCTTGCTTGCTTGCTGCGGAAAAATGATTACAAATTTGATGTCATGTGCAGTCTGTATTTTAATCGAGTTCCCTGATAAATAGACCCCCTCAAGCCAATCAAGTCTCGCTCCAGCCATTGCGTGCGTATACATCAGTTCGAACAGAAGCCTGGGCAGGGTGTGCTTTTAGTAGTATCAGCAGATCCAACTGCATGTAGGAAGTCTACTTGGGTATTTTAGGTCTCTAAGCAAATAATACAGTGGGAACACAGTGTGCAAACAGTTAGAGTAGAGTAAATGTTCCAAGGGCAAACTGGATGCCAGACATAGCTGTCTCAGTATTTCTGCTGCCACATTAAAATAGATGCTTTAGCACACACCAATGAAATAGTGCATTTTTCCCTTTCCAGTGCAAACTGTTGATATGACCTGACCCTCAAGCTCCTAAGTGCACTGAATGAACACAGTATTTTATCAGAAATTGAAAATAACTGACATCCTTTTTCATGTTCCTGGAAGTGTCCCTGTGCTGCACTTGGTCCTCCTCACCAAGGACAGAAGGGTACTCTCTCAGTCAAGAGGGAGCCACTGAATAAAGAGGTACATCAGCATTCTGTCTGCAGACTGGTGCTGTATGAAAGTAAAAGGAGGCAGAAGGCCTGTTTAACCCCTGCCCAGCCCCGGGTTAAGTCTGTCAATCAGGGCACACTGTTCTTCTCTCCCAGTTCAAGCCAGCAGCCTGTCAGACATCAGGATGTTCCTCTTGTTTAGGAGGGGAGCATTTGGGAGAAATAGTGTGTTGCTCCAAGATGCTGCAAAGTCAGTTGCCTTGCAGGAAACAGGACAAAGCATCATCAGGTAAAGGTACGGAGAAAGAAATTAGCTGTAATTGCCTAATGCCGATGTCAGCCAGAGAGGACCGAAAAGAGAGAGATATGTGTGGAAATAAGTGCCAGTCTAAGACCAGAGGCACACAGAAGCCTTATGTTCCCTTTCCAATAACCTCTGTAAGTGATAGATGAGTCCAAGCCCATTGTTATCGTTAAGGGACTGTCAGCATCCTCATTTTATAAATACTGTCTGTCAGTTTATAAATATCTCAGCCATTTCAAACAGTGCTAGGATGAATCCTGGCATAGCCAGTGTCAGCCTGAAGCAGTATTACTGTTAAAAAAAAAAAGTGTCTAAGATACACTAAAAACATGTAAGAATAGCTTCTCTTTTTTCTCTTATCATGAGGCCCAAAATATTCAAATTCACACTTATTTGGCTAGTCACTACAATATATAAAACCATGTCCTTAAGATTGGTAATGTTCTTTGAGAAGAATAAGTATGAAAGCTGCAAGTTTGAAGGCAATTCTCTGCTGTTCAGTAGATAAAACAAAAATGACAGCTATAACACACAGGGAGATCCACAGCAATGAAAATGCAGAGATAAGTATCAGACCCCATTCCTCCTTGGCATTTGCTGCTCTGAACATTCACCGAGATTAGATATTTTAAAAGAACACCATAAATTGCAATGTGTAGGCAC
The DNA here is from genome assembly GCA_013399915.1 of Illadopsis cleaveri. Lineage (NCBI taxonomy): Eukaryota > Metazoa > Chordata > Aves > Passeriformes > Timaliidae > Illadopsis > Illadopsis cleaveri. The sequence continues at coordinate 121,219 of VXBB01012586.1, forward strand.
AAGGGGGTGACTTCAGCCTGGAATGAAGGCACAGACAAGTTTCCCAGCTCTTACAAGTTTAAAGTTAAGTGGTACTTTTGCAAGGGGTTTTGGCTGAGCACTAGAATGATGGAAGGAGAGGGGAGACAATCTGCAGCCTGCCTTGTACTGTCTGATAATGGAAAAAGAAAGGGAATAAACTAAAAAGGCCTTCCACTTCAGTGCCTACTTTACAGACTGGCAGGCACTTGTCTATTCTGTTTATTTTATTTATTATCTTGTTAGCTGCACAGAATCATGGCGCTTTTTTTTCCCTCCAATACATTTATAAATGGCCCGTGATGGAGACCTCACCTCCACCTGGAACATTTACAAGTTGAAATTCATACCCAAGCTGCTCAGGTACCTACTAGAACTCAAATTCTTAAAACTGAAGCAGTGAAAATGGGAAGTACAACACCACACCTCTGACCAGACACATACATGCATGTTCACACAAGTCCTAATCTGGTCTGCCTCCATGTTAACACTGATAATGATAACAAAAGTTTCAACAACCAGGACAAGATTCTGGTTTTTGTATCTGCAGAATGGATCCTTCATGGTGTTATTTTTCATTTAAATCAATAATTGGAAAAATATAAATTTTCAAAGCAATGAGACTTGATAACAGAATTTCATAACATAAAGAAAAACTTCTTATGATGTTCTTTAACTTAGTAATTACTGGTTGGCTATAAAGCATAATTTAATGGAGTGGGAAGTCAACATTACTAGAACAGTAAATTCAGTTTAACATTAAAATACCAAAATCCAGCACAAATAGCAAAGATCTGATGAACAGATGCATTTCGAACAGCAAAAATCTAGTTGTAGCAAAAAAACCCCCCCATCACCATCACCACCCCCTCTGAAATACAGATGCTGGGAGCAAGTCATTTAGGGGAATTTTAAAAAGCTAGCTTCACTTCATCCACATTTTTCAAGAGGGGGGAGAGAGAGAGAGAGAATATGGCTAATGAGAACAGGCTTTCCATGTTTCCCAGGAAGCAGCCCTGCTTAACAGTTCTGTTCTGTGAATTTAAGAGAGTCAGCAGTGGCAAATTTGTTTTTAATATTCAAGCTTTCAAGCCTTGCAAGCTAGTTGGCCAATGGCCCTTTCTATTCCAATGTTTGTTGGTGCCTTATTTACACACACATTACATCCGGAGAGCCTTTGAATATAATTTCACGTGGATTAAGGGAAGAACATTTGCTTCTGCTAATCAGGACATCTGGTTATTTTTGTAACTCACAGACATCTGCATTAGGCAGTTCGACTTCCCCATTCCTCATAACAAGGTTAGAGCTTAAGAAGCCTCAAGGACCTCTAGTTGAATTTTATTATTTGCATCTCCTCACAGCCGGGTCTGTTTCAGAATTTCCTTTCCTAAATAGCACAAATTGATCAGCACCTTCACAGGTATACACATTTTTATAGCTAGCACTTTCTATGCATGATTTTATAGCGTACATCTTGTACTCGAAGATTTTATGTAGTTCAAAGCTATCTACATCTTTTTAAGGAATAGAAAGCACACATTCCCAAAAAAGCATGGCTGAAAACATCCAATTAACCTTACAATGCACATAACACGGTATACTTTCAAATATTCAACCAGATCACCTATGTAAGACTGGTGTCAGGATTTGTTCTGAATCTTATTATCTCTGTGCTTTGGTTTGCCTCTTCCAACTGACTTACCCTTGTACATCTGCTCCTCACATTGAACAAAACAATATTCTCCCCTTTCTATTCTTCAGGGCAACATTAATAATTTCTCCCATCTTTTAAATTCATGTTAAAATTCCTTTGTAACAGTTTCAGCTGGGGTTAATTTTTTCTGCCAGAGTGCTGAATAGTGCCACACATACTTCAGGAAGAAGGATTTTGCATGCAACAGAAGCCTTTTAGAGAAGAACTGAATCAATCCAGGCTTGGCTCTCACTTCTTTGTTGCTTTCATTTTGCTACATTCCTTCCGCAAAAATTCATTTTCAACACTCATCTCAGAGTGTAGAAGTACTAAAGTTTGAAATTATACACTCTTATTCACAGTTCACAGCATTCTTCCCTCCCATGCTCATGAATTGTAGGCTTTTATCGGTGATTTTGTATGCTGGAATAAGATGTTTTCTTGATTTCTTTGCCCTACATGTAGGGTGGAGGGGAAAGCACAAAGTCAGGTTTTACAGGCTTAGAATATAAGCCAACATTCAAATACATGTCAAAAACATATTTCTAGTACTAACAAGAGTTAGCAAGAGCCAACGGATCCAGAGAGAGTTTTAAAAAACTTTTTATTTATTAAAATTCTCTAGATACAATTTAACTTTCTTTGTACAATATTTATTACACCTTCATCTGCATAGGAGCTGCTCTTAGAAACCAGTTGTAAAAGTGTCTAGTTTTGCTGTAGATTTCATGTCCTTGATGCCCAAAAGATAGGCTGGAAATAAATCCCCATAGACTGTTTTCTACAGAGCAGGTACTTGCTTATTGCAGCACTGGTGGTGAGGGGGATATCCCCACCTAGCTCACCCGCCTTTGTCAAGTGCTGTGGTTCATTCACACAGTAAGTATTGCTTAGTGTTACTGTGTGGTTATAACATCATCACATACAGGCCAGAACTAATTTAAATTGTATTATCTCATGGTTACTAGAGAGTTCTTCTGCAGTGCACTTGCCTCTCCCCAATTCAGGGGTCATTGGGGGTCTCTGATGAAGGTTTCCAAAGTCTTCGCATCTGAACTTTTCAATTTTCTTTGGAGTATCTGCAGTTATGGTGTCCCTTGGTCTGTCTGGTCTAACCGGCCTAAATTCCTTGTTTTGTGGCTTTGCACTTGCCCATTTTTCATTAGTACTATATTTTCTATCTCTAAAGCTATCCACCTGGCAAGTTGTTTTTCTTCTTTTTTTGTCTGTTCAGCATTAAGCAACTAGTTAACCATGTACTAGTCATTACATTGTGTAAAAAGTTATTTATATCAGGTTATACAGATATCAGGTAATACAAATATATAAAAAGTCATGATTTAAGTTATATTGATACCAGGTTATATAGATAAATCAAGTTATATTGATATCTTGTAACTCAAGCTATATAATAAGCACCTTTAAACTTTGATCGAAGTTGTATAGGCATCATGCTTCTTCAAGCATTATTTTCTAACTTTTTTAACTACTTCTCTCAAAGAACCAATGCTGTCTCACTGGACTAACTATAAAACCCCTTCTCCTCTCATCCTTGGTCATCATCTACACTTATTATCTTTTTCCAAAACCTCTCACTCTGAGCTTTCCTGTCTAACAGACAAAATACTTCCACTTGTCATCATACCCCTACCTCAGAGCCTGTGGCATTCCACTCCCAAACACCTAAATCAACCACACCATCCTTATCTCTCTGTACTGTTTTATGCTTTACTTTTTGTTTTTTCCTTCCTATTTTTTATTTCAGAAAAGGGGAAAATGAGATACAAAACAAAGGCATGAAGCGCAAGTTGTCTGTCCAAAGTAAAAACGACAGCATAGGGGAACAAAACTCGTTAACTTCTTAGGCAGAGTTTCTCCCCTAAAGCATCTCACTTGTTAAGAAACAGTTATTCAGTGATCTCACTGCAGTGTCAGACTGATGGGAACTCACAGCACACTGTCTACACCACCGAATGTGGAGGCACCCAGATCTTTGTCTTAGACAGTGTGAGCCAGGTAACCCTGTAGCCAACGCTACGTGGTTCTCAATCTGGAACAGGTTCAAAGTACCTATAGAGTCACCATGGAGCAGTTCAGATGACACAGCTCCACCTCCCCAACGTGCCTCACAGTAGTAATTAGTCCATACAGTCAGGCTTGAGTGCTTTTTGCAGCTTCCAAAGCTACATTTATTACAAGAAGCATCAATCACACCACTGGACTATGAGGCAAATTTAGTTAGCTTCTAATACAGGGTGTGTTTACTTCCCTACAGTGCTGTTGAAAAACCTTATTGCTGAAAAAACAGTGTGATTGTTCAATCACATTAAGCAAAAAAAATTTGTAATCTTCTAATAAAAGAATCAAAAGTTACAGATTAGGCACTGCACATTATAATGTCTGGCTAGCAAGCACTGCAGCCTTTTAACAGCTGCCACCCAAGAAACAAACCCTTGGGTTCTCCTGATTTGGCTAGAGCAAATTTAAATGTGGCAACACAACAGCCCCTCCTGCAGCACTTAAATTTAATAGCTCACTACTAGGTTCTACCATTATAAAATAATTCCAACACTAAAACACCATTTTCTTGAACTAAAACAAGGAGTTACAAAGTATTCTTTTAAATTTCATTGCGCTGGGTAAGGAAGAGTTGGACATGCCCTGGAGACCATCAAATAGGGTGAGCAGCCAAGCAACCAAAGAAGAAAAGATAAAGATGTACATAGGTTCTCACCTTCAGATACCTTGGGGCTGGCAAACATTTTGTTCCTTTAGGAAATTATACAGCTCTAGACCACCGCCTATTTGAGTTTCAGTAGTTGCAGCTTTTTTGCTACAACATGAATGGCTTATTAAACCTACAGCATATCTGTTTTATTTAACTTCTTGGTGGAAAGGGGCCAGGAAAACAAAATGTACTTAAATGCTGGATTTTTTTTCCAGGCTGAATGCCTTTCATCCAGTAAGACATTCAAAGCAGTGACCCAGCAAATGGATTGAAAAAGCAATCTTCCGTCTCAGTGCCACATTATCATTCCTATTCAGTATTCTCGGTGAGATATCTCAATCAGCTGGATGTGTGTGTAAGTGACAGCGCAGCCCATTGCTGGGTTAATTAAACATTTGACTTTAACACCCTCCCCATCATTAAGCAAATAAAAACAGATAATTCAAACTGCACTTCATCCACAGGGTACACAACATACATGTCAAAATTAAGAGAGTCCAAGGCCCTCAGGGAGTTCTACTCGGGGAGGTAATCAGTTTAAATCTTATCTGGTTTATCAATTATTCTATTGATTAAAGCAGGGTGATTATACAAAACTCCCTCTTGCCACATGGGATACATGTAAGCAGAGGAGGACAACACACAGAGGCTCAAAAACGATTTAAAGAAAATACAGACAGATGAATAACAGTCTATTAGTACATGCCAGTAATCCATAGATGGAAAAACTGATACTTCTAAGCAAGTGAATTAAGTCCTTCCAAATTAGAGTGCCAATGCTTTTACCTCATCTGCTTTAAAATCAGATCTATATGTTGAAAGGACCACATTTCTTCATTTTAAACGGGTAATTTTTTGCCTCAGATATGTTTTACTGATATAGTCCCAGAACGTAACAAAGACACCAAACACCAGAACTGCCAGACTTTTAAAAGGCATCATACTTATCTATCAGTGACTCTGAAAAAGTGGATGGAAAGGACATTCTCTGTATTTTCACTCTCCCACACACATACATGGCATAGCCAAAAGTACAATGTTATATTTTAACGATTTAAGTGTGACAGATCAACTCAGACGAAAAAAGAATGTGCTGTGGAGTTGTGGAGTATTTTTTTTTTTTGCTTCTGCAACCCTACAAAGTGAGATATTAGCAGCTGTGGGAGCTGCCACTGCCACATACTCCTCATTTTCAACCAGCCCTCACAGAAAATCCCACCACAGTGGTCCTAATCACAACTCTCTCACATACAGACACACTACACAAAGCAATTCCAGTTACTTCTCATTTTTTGTTTCCAGGTGAAGACCTCTTTCTCTTCAGATGTCTGTTTGCGTCCTGAGATTATGGCCACAGTCCCACCTTCACTATCTTCCAGTAATATGTTTTAAGTTTCATCTTATCCTAAACCGGACTGTACAAGACCTTGCCATACATGTACAAAACAGGAACCTTTTAAAAACAAAACACTGGAGGCTACTGCTAACAACAATTGGAATTTATTTCCAAAAGTTCCCTCAAAGCAATAATTAGCAGCACAAGAAACCTCAGCTTTAAACCAGGGCCTTTTTTTTTTTCCTATAGTGTCTCCTACGATCTGCTTCATAATGGTCATACTGGTAGCATAAATTAGTCTTCTAATCACATCTCAACTCTTAAGCAGGACACAGGGTATGAACCACAGCAGACAAAACACAGACATGCCAGAGAGCCCCAACACCTCACCAGCCAGTGTTGTTGGAGTTGCAGTCACAGGAATTTTAAGCAACAAGGACAGCTAAAAAGCAGGCCTGAGGTGTGTTCTTGCCCTTCACCTTCAAGAAGGGATTATGTGCTGCTCCACATTGGCACTGTGTGTTTGTCCAACCATACTTCAGCCTCTTCTTTGTACATCCCTTTTCTTCTTTGGAAGCAAACTAGAAGTCTGCATTAGCATGCTGTATTTTGCTCTCACCACTAGAAATACTGAGGGTGCTATTTGTAATTGTATTCTTTTAAGAGGTTTGTTCTCTGCAGCTGTTTTCTGCTTGCAGTGTATTTTGTGTAATCAGCACATCATCATAAATACATTGGCTGTTCCCCCGAGGGAAGCTGTCACTGTTTAATTTACAGAACAACCTGGCCAATGTGAATTCTAACACTACAGCACTATGGCAAGAAGTTACCACACTCGGAAAAACAGGTTTCTATGAATTTTTATATCAAGAGCTGGTCCCAGGACAATTTAGTTTCTAGAAATAGATTGATTTTAAAAGCACTCTATACACTGGATGGAATAGATTCTTTCCCATTTACAGCCTCTTAAGGCAGCACCAAATTCACTCTCACATTATTTTAAAGGTGACAATCTCACCACGACCATCTTCAATTCTGACTTTTACTAAAAGAAGGCACTGGATATAAGTGTGTTATCCTACACACCAATTTTGTGTGCGTGTGTTTGGGTTTTTTTAATGAACAACCACCACAACATCAATGTGTTAAGTTTGTCTTCATTTGCACAAGGGAACGTACTGTGTTGCAAGGTCAAACGTTATTACCTACATCAAAGGGTTGCTGCACAGTTTATTACTCTGAAGATGTGATAGAAGAGTAAGGTATATTCTTGAAAGAGTAGAAGCCTATGCAGCTTTACTGGCTGAATGAAGAGTTGCTTCCTTTGTTTGCTGGATATATGTTGTATTTTGAGAGAATAAATCACAGGAATTTTTTGTAGAAGGTAGGCAAAAGGCAATGGTTGATCCTGCTACATACAGGCACAATCTAGAAAACTCCACAACAGTACTAAATTATATTGGTAGTCATTTAAGAACTAGACATGAGCCTTAAATAAATATTTGGATACTTGTTACTTGAATATTTCATTCACAATGGCTACTAGAAGCAGTCTATCTGACTACTTAGAAAGAGAGCCAAGAACCTGACAACCTGATTTTTTTTAAATACTTACACACACACATATTTATATATGTAAATATATAAATAAAATGCTAGAGAGAAACAACTATAAACAAAAATAAAACCAGAAAAATAGAATTCCCAAAGTATAAACTTCTTTGGGAATTCCCCTCAAAAAGCAACAAAATCCTGTTTCAGATATTTAATTTAAAAAATATGCATTTTATTTTAGGGGGCAGCTGGTTGTTAAATAACTTTCAGTTTAACTGAAAATTTCTAAAATTTCCATGTTTGGCAGCAATTTTGCCAATTCTTAGTGATAATCAGAAGTCCTGTTTAACATCACCAGGCATAGGGCAAGTATACAAGCATCATAAAAAAGAATCATGCATATCACAGATATGGTTACATATTTTCACAAAGAGAGTTTAATTTTACTTAGTTTGCAGAATATTCTAGCAAATTATTTTTATTTCCAATGTAACAAAATATAAGAAATCATTATAGCAAAACAAATACTATCTTGTGTCTGATATGGTTTATATTTATGAGAATGATCTAAGAAACACAGATAAAACTGAGTGAAAATAGCTAAGATTTTATGGAAAAGTGAGTCATCTGGTTATCTGTTGAGGAAAGAATACAGGAGAGAGAATAACTGAGTATTTTTACACGCTATGTAAGTAACAGCTAACACAAAGCAGAGGAAATAAGAAACCCACCCCACACAGTGTAGCAAAGTACTTCTTCAAGCTATGAATTTTAAGATTTAGCAAGCGCATTTCTACTGAGAGTGTTTGGCTTGACTGCCTGAAATTTTGCACATGTTCACCTTATTTCAAAGAAGAAATATTTTATTTTCTTCTCCTTACATAGAATTATTCAGAACTATCTCTGCATATTTCCTAAGAATGACTGAATTCTAACATTGCCTTAAATTTAGATGCTGGATAAGAAAGTATTTCATGACTTCTCCAAATTTGTGGTAGAATTCCATATTTGCATTTTTAAATCAAAATTATTGGTGTTATCTCTTTGCCAGTTGTGCACATATAGGTACAACTTGATCTTGTGCCACTGGCTCCCTCTGAAGCCCTCGCTGCCTGTGGAGCCGTCAAATCCAAAGTGATAATGGAGCGATTTACAGGGACTAGGCTGGATCTAAACGCAGTGGACCATCTATGACTGGGTGCGCGGGGGCTGCAGCGGGGTACACTCAGAGCCTCCTTTCTCCACAGAAAGGGACAAAGACGTAGACTTTGGAGCAGCACGGAGGAGTCGCTGAGATGTTTTTGAAGTACCCGACCCCTGCGGCTGCGGCGCTCGGCGGAGCCCCGGGGCTGCAGTTCCGGGCGCGGCCGGGGGAGCGCAGCACACTCCGCGCCATGGCCCGGCCCCCGCCCCGCGCCGCGCCCGCGCGGCAGCGCGCACACGCACAGCCCCGTTCTAATTCAATTAGCGCAGCCTGCAACTCCAGAAAAGAGTAATTCAATTAGTGCATTGTGGAGCTCCACAATACCTCCAAGCAGATGTTCGCAATCCTGAGGAACCGGAGCTAGCTTTAAAGATACCTGTATGCCTCCAACGCGGCGCTGCATATGCTGTTTGTCACTACGGCTGTACACACCTTCCTGACTCCTAACGAGGGAGGAAGGAAAACTCGGATGAGTTTAGTTTCATTTTTTAAACCAAAGAGCCAGACCGGTGCTGGTGTGCTAGAAACCTTGCCCTCACCTTAGCGAGAAAAGCACATTAGTAGTAATTGGACCATCACTACCGAGGCTGAAGGAGGGGGAGGCCTTGTAGCTAAGGTGCATTTTAAATTAATCATTGCACTGGACACACCGGGGTGGTATTTCTCAGTGAGAGATACTGTCACACCTCTTGATACTCAGATTAAAGAGATAATAAAAGGACATGGAACTTTTGAGGATCAATGTGGGTGCAGAACAAATGCCGATTTCTGTTACTAAATGTAAATACTAAATGTAATTAGAAATTGGTGAGGTGCTACAAAAAACAACCAAACCCATCCCACTGATCCACAAAGAAAGATTTCTTTCTAGTCCCCTTCATTTCTTTGCCAACTGAAAGGAAGAAAATGTCTCTTGCTACTACCCGAGAGCTGAGATCTTGGAGCACACCCTTGGCAATTCCCCAGTTTGGTGGGCTCCCCAGCATCACTCAGCCACTGCACAGGTCACACCACCAGCCACACAAGGTCACCAGATTTAAAGAGGGATAAATCCTGAATATGTTCAAGAAAGCTCTTCTGTAGTCACTGGGCACTTTATTTAGAGACATCTCCAACGAGGTTAACCATCATGGTCTTCCTACAGTGAAGCTCCCAAAAGTATGAGCTACAAATGGGGCTGGAGTCAAACACAAAAATTGTGTGATTTGCCTTCATTTCTGCTCCTTCTTGTATCATCTCTCATGCCTTTATAATTGCTCCTGCCAGGTGGTAAAATGAAGAAAAACAGAAAAGACTGCTGCTGAACACCTCCAACAGGAAACTTTGCTTAAAAAACCGGGTGTCACATTTGGCAGTTCAATATTTCATAGCCAGTACAAGCAATGTGCAACAGCACTGCAACTTTAAATCTTTGCCTCCTGTGTCAGCCTATCTCTTCTCATTGTAATGCCAAAGGGAACAGCAATCAGAGTGGAGATGTTCAACGTGATAGAGGTCAGGACACCAGTGGATCAACGTACCAGAAACACGACCTTGTTTATTTTTTTCCCCAGTATTATTGTTTACAGGGTGCTTTGCTCATGTACCTTGTGGTTCTTAGCTAAAAGATGAAATTACAGCCCAGGATGAAGCGCTCAGGCACACATCCAATTTGTGTTTCCATCTCAGAAAACAAAAAGCTTCTGAGGCCCTCAGGCTGCCATTCAAACTTGGAGAGGCTGACATTTTTAACAGCATGAACCAGAGACTGGCAGAGGAATGATCTAATGCATTTCTGACTTGTCAATCAAAGATCTCACCTCTGCTGTCTTGTAAACAGTTGGGGGCCACCTAACTACATTCACAACCAGGGCAAAGCCTGCTGCCAGCCGGGGGGTGCTGGAGCCACATGCTCTGGCTATTAGTCACCAAAATTAGGATTCTGCTTTAGAGGTGCACTGTAAACATCCCCCGGGCAGGTTTCACACAGCCACTGGCAGAGTGAGAGGGGTGAATACAAAGCAGGCTTAGTGTCTCCATACTGATGGAGCCTATGACTGGACACCCCATATCTTTCCCAATTAGAGACAGAACTATGCACACCAGCAAACACTGGCTCCAAAGCCAATTTCCTTCAAATGTATTTCTCACAAACGCACTTCTGAGCATGCAGTTTGCCCACCCCAAGACTCCAGCTTTAACCTCCTGTATAACCAGAAATGATGTACTACTACTCATATTTACACTGTAGTTCCAGCAATAAAATGTCAACTTCTAACACAAAAGTGCATGAACAGGCTGAAGGAAATTCACAGATGCAACTGTTTCTACCAATACACTGACAATGCTTCTTTAACAAATATTCCACTTCGTAACACAAATATAAACATTAGGAAAAAATAATGTAACAGTAATTTGAAAAATAAGTGCATGTCTGTCTCACAAGGACAACTGACTTCCACCACTGCATACCTTTCACAGTTTTTGCATTTTGATCTTTCTGCAAAAGTAATCTCAGTTCATAGAGGTCACATCCACACTGCACAGCCTCAGGTGCACTCCCTTTTGCTTCAATTTGCCTAGCACAATGCACCCATGCCTTCCTCCCCAGGACAGAGCTTTTAGCCCAGACCAAGGAAGTCTCACACATGTGCTCACTTCTGCAAAACCAAGCAGAAGCTCATCCCCTTCACCTGACAAAGCCTGATGTGTAGTTCTTTATGGCCAAGATCTTCAGGTAAAACAAAATGCAAATTTATGACATTCCACAGAGACACTTCTGTATTCAACAAGATGCTACTACCTCCATCACAGAAGTTAATCCTGCTCTTTGATTACTAGAGCCTGTTACAGAAACAGAAGTTTCAGATTTGGCAAAATAAAGCTGACAAGACAACTCCGTTCTTCTCCACCTATGTCTAGGCTCCAGACAAAGGCAGTAAAAGCATGACTCTTGTCCTAAGAAGTTTACAATCTAAACAGGAGCTGGTATTTGTGTTAGCTGTGAATTAGGTAAAAAGGAAGAGGTGGATTGCTCTCTACGATTATGGTGATATATAAAAGTCTTTGGCAAGACTTTTAAATTCCTCTTCAAGCCTCCTCGTTTATACAAAAGCCTACAGAAACGAATTCAAGGAAATACTTTGGTCTTCTGCAAACCTGGAAGGATTAATATAATCATTCCCTTGGCATAATTGATGGGTGTAATTGTAAATCTGAATTTTCAAAGAGCTGCAACTATGAGAAGCAACATAAAGACAGCCTTGTGAGCATGCATAGAAAAATATTTTAACAGGGAAAGTAATTAACTTCACATGGAAAATGTAATGAAAACAGACACCTGTTGCCACACCTGGAAACTTCCAAAGCACAAATTTGTAAGAAAAAAAGAGTATATTCTGCATAATTTATTTTTTATTATTAGGAGAATCTACATGCAACCTGATTTTCAGTTGCTTTGCAGAATAACAGTACCGTAAAATCTGGCATCCAAGACACTGAAAATGGAATGGCTGGCCTTTTTCTCTTGTTAAAATATCCTCTTTGACCACTTCCCACTGTGCCTTATAGGAGTTCATGTTCCAATTTGCTGCCATCTTCCACCATGATTGTTATGAAATTCAGTAACACAGCAGACTGTCAGTTGCAAAGCCCTTTGAGGCTTTGATGTAAAGATGTAAAAAAGAACGTTTCCTAACTCCTTATTCCCCCATTCATGGGTTGAGCCTTAAAGCCTTTTCCACTGCAGGATGATTACCTAAAAACAGGGCTGAGGAAGCAGCAGATCCTGTTTTCACCTAAGTGTCTCTAATAATATAAACACAAAGAAGAAAAACCAAGTTACCTGACATATTAACAGAATAATCTCTAAATCGACTACCTGCCAATGCTTCCCATGAGGAGTCAGCAAGACTTTAACTGAGCTATTCAAAAAGAGCATCTTTCCACATTTCTGTCTGAGCATCTGAAGGCAGCCATGTAAATAACTAGACAAATTCAGCAGTGACTAAGTAGCCTTCCAGATGGCATCTTCTCTTTTGCCACAAGCAAAGAACATTGATATGCTTCTCCAGTTACTTCAAGCTTGCTACGGAAAAAAGAAAGTAACTTAATATGAGAAAATTCACCGGGCTACAAGAAAGTCTTTAATGCTTTCCCAAAGATTTGATACCAGAAAAAAGCATTAAAGAATGATGAAATACTGCAACATCACTGCTTCAAGCAGGCTCCAAACCATTCCCTTCTGCACTGGAAAATGCAGAAGCCATGCCTCAGAGGGGAGTTTTCTTCAAACCATGCAAGCTAATGAGGATCAATCACTGCCCATTGAAAAAAATGGATTGAAATGTGAATGACTCAGTGCTGCAGAAGCTGTTGCTGGCAATGTGGTTTCTCTCTCAACTGGCAGTAAATGTGTTCCTCAACACAGCAGTCAAGAGTTCAGTGAAGAGTACCAGTCTACCATTTCAGATGGCAAGTAGGACATACTTCCCCAAATCCCATAGTCACTAAACACACATAGAAATATCTCTCAAAATCTGCAGAAATGTGAATCTCAGTCCGACCAGTATCCCAACACTATGAATGGTTGTGCAGATGACTCATTTGACCCCAAATATCAATGCACTGCATTAGCAGAACAGTTATTGTTCATATCTATCATTAGCAAGGACATCTTAAGCTAAAATGAATTAATTTCTCTTCCCCTTTGTCACACGTCTACTTTAAGTAATCAAAAATAATTCAAGTAGAAAGGCAGAAGTCTCAATTTGAGTTTATAAATTACTTTCCATATACTGCTAAGCTTAAAGAGATCTAAGATTTTATTCAACAGCCAAAAGCCAAAAAATTAGGCCCATCCGATTTAGTCAAATTATGCAAATCAGGATTAGGAGTCTAAACTCTGCCTGTTGTCTCTAGAGTCCTCCTAGACTAATAAAAAGTCATGTTTCCCCCTCCCCCAGGGAAAGCTCCACTAAAAGCTTGGTTCAGCAAAGGAGGCCTGGCAGGACACCTTCCAGAGTCCATCAGCTACTGCTGTGTCAGCAAAAGAGTTGCAGCAAAATGATGCAAGACACTTAAGCCTCCTCTGGGACTAAGAGGATTATTTCCACAGCACTATCCTAGCTCTGGGAGCAAGAAGTAAAACTTAAAATAATCTCTGCATGCTTTCCTTTAGAGGCACACAATGAACTTAGCCCGAAACAAGTGAAAATTTCAGAAAGATTCTGGCCTATTCTTTTTATCCAGTTTTGAAAGATGCTGGTAAATAAAACTCTGCCACAGGTTAGGTTAGCAGTAGCATAATCTAGCAGCACTAACCTTGAAGTAAATGTTCATGCTACCATAAGCTCAAATAAACATGCTCTTGACTGAGAATATCCTAAAGTCCCTCAGTCACTGCAGTTCATAAAATACCTCAGAGTTTCCAATGTGAATATAACATCTCTGGAGCCCAGTCTCTGCTGTTATGTCCACATGTCATGAAAAATGCTTGACGACCTTGAGAGCCTTGTCTAGATTTCTTGATGCTCACCCAGCACTTGTCTCACTCTCTCATGGGGGAATGTCTGCACTTTTTAAGATTCACTGGTCACCCCAAAGGGTCTGAACAAACTTTTGGCAGAAAGCTGACTCATGACAGAGAAAAGCCTGAATCTAACAAATTCAGAGATCAAAGGGAAAAAAAAAGTTTCCTTTATTTGCCTTTTGACTGACAGCTTACTTGGACAATAATTTTCTGTAGTCAAAATGTCCAGACTCCTGCTAACAGAGCTGAAGTAAAGAATTGGCATCAATTATCATCATGGCAATGAACTCACCCTCTCAGTCCTTTAAGTGGCACACAAAAAATTTAGATAGGAGGGGAATTGCAAATAGCCAGAATAACCAGATTGGAGACTGTGTGATGGATGCTGTTTGCCAGATATAATTAAGTGGTATCTTTTTGACACAATTTAAAGCCAATGAAAAAGATGATGGTATCAAGCCAATTTAGATAAAATAATTATATCAAGGTAAATGGAAATGCCCCAGCTGCCCTGAATCTACACAAGATGGGTTAAAATACCAGAGATCAGAATGACAGAGGAGAGGCATAGAGTATGAACCAGAATAAATAGAGGTCAAGCAGGCAAGTAAAGGAGATGCACAAGCACACAGATGGAGAGGAAAGGAGTGGGGAGAGACAGAAAGTACCTGGAAAGCTGGGAGTGCGCCAGTCCCTGGGTTATACAGGCATCGCAGCGAGGGCATGCTGTCCGCCAGGCTGGAGCAGCCCAGCCACAGAGATCTGGGCATAGAGCACTGCAGAGAAAGGACAACTATGAGATGGAACTGTATGAGACAGGATGGCACAGATTACAGGAACTTTTAAGGCTTAGCCAAATGGCATCAACACAACTGCCCTTTAAGAGAGCACTAACTGCATCTTTTCCTTGAGAGAAGCTTTACAGATGTCACAGTAGCAAGAAAAAGGCACTATGGATTAAGAAAATAAATTTTGATTCATTTTCCACAACGTGTTGAGTTTTCCCAGTAATAAAAAGTTTCTTTCCGATTAATCAGACCTCTTCTCCATCCACAGCAATGCTCCAGGCAGAACACAAGGCAAGCAAATTTGCAAGGAAAGCAGAAAAGTAAATGACAACTTTAAGTGTGATAACTGCAGGGAAAGAAACTGTTTGTGTTTTGTCTGTAAATGGGATAAAAGGAAAAACCTGCGATCCAAGGTGAATAGGAGTTGGTGGCACTTTTTATAAGAGTTTCATGTTTCTGCTTGCCTTGTTGTTTGTTAAATAAAATACAATTATTATAATAAATTGATTCAGTTCCTACAAACAGAAATATAAAAAAGGAGCCAAAGCAGCCAATCAAGGAAAATACTAGCCATTTTGATAGTTAAAGCCATTACCCCTTGAAATAGAGAGCTGCTTATTCATTTTACACCACTACTATTAAATTTAGGGATGCATTATGATAGCAATTGCTTTTACCAGACACAGAGTTTTTGATGCCATAAGCACTACTGCATTTGTCTAATTACTGGCAAGGCAGGAAAAAACAAGTGTATTTTAAATTGGCAGATAGCCACAAAAACTGAAGGATGTGATAGATTAGCTGCTAGAGATTTTAAACCCTCATACTCTTATTTTTTGCAATCCTGCCTCTGCTTTTTTTTTTTTTTAATAGAGGGGGAGGGGATGGGAGGAAATTTGAGTGGAAAGGGCAGCTGGAATGGGTATGAAATGACAGCTGCCTTCTGAGCCACCGTTTCTTCCTGCTCTTGAGAGGGCTAGAAAACCTTGCACAATCTTGAACTAAAGGAGTATGTAAGAGCAACATAACCCATTTTGAATGAGCAGAAAGGTGATCACCAACATCCATAATCTGGTCCTGTGCAGACAGACAGAGAGATTAACCTTGTCTGTCACCACATTCTTTGCTGTACTTTGTTGCAGTTTACACTGCTGTTCCAGAAATAGTATTTAAAGACTGCTGGGGAATATAACCTCTAGAAATGTTCTCAACTGAAGTTTATGATACCTTAAAATACATTCCACTGCATTTTCATTAAAAAAACCCCCAACTAAACAGTTCTTCCCTTTACAAAGATACTGAAACTCAAGAATTTGAGTACACAGTAATACATATCACATGAACTTGTATGAAATGCCCCTCCTGAAGCCAAAAAAATTACAGCCATAGTATTGTAACAAGCTACAAAAGTAAGCCATACTTTTTTGTCCACCGTTCTAACCTCCCAAACGGCCCCACATACAAAAAACCTTCCAAATGCCAGCAATCTTTTCTTTGCAATGTAATATGTATCACTACAGCTACAGAAAGCTGTTGTGCCAATAACTTTTTTTAAAAAAAATTAATACATGAAATGGACATCCATGGTTAAGCACTTCACCAGTCTAATTTATTTAAATCAAAGTTGATTATTATTCTCCAAGAACGTCACAGTTACAGGAGATGCACTACATAGTGCCTCTGATGATGCAGAGCAAATTCACTAGGTAAGCATCAGCTGCTTACCATTACCCATCCCAGGATTCACAACATAATACAAAATAAATATGGGATGGTTTTTTTCATACAGAGTTATCCAAGACTTGCAGCTATCATATCATTTATTCCATATTCTCAAGCTTTCATGTTGTGATAATGAACTTCAAGAACTGACTGCCATTAAAACTGACTGACAAGTGAAAAAAAAAGAAATTACTTTAAATATTTTACAGACTGAAGCATGGGAAGGTGCAGAGGCAGGAAAAATGAGGAGCATTCTGTCAGTGGAAAGGCAAGCTTAAGTCGACTCAAGGTTTACATGCGATTACAGCTCAAGTCAGAGTCAGTACAATCTGCAGGTAGGGTACTCAGTTGTGCCAGGGAACTTACAAGGCATTGAAATGTCTTCCTCTAAAATTGCCACAATAACAAAGAAAAACACTGAAGGGCTATTCTGCAGAACTCTCTGTCCAACAGAGGATATCATTCCTCACCCATGCACTCCTGCCACTCAGTATTGTTCCAGAGTTAGGAAGTACAAAGTAAAAAACTACCAATACCTTAGATGATTTTTGAATCTCTTCCAGTATATAACAAAGTCTACGTTAGTGATACAGTTCTGTTACCCATCTGAAAAATATAAGTGTGAAGTTGCACAGTGTGGAAGGAAATGTCATTCCCGTACTTGCCTTTTACCTATTGAAGGAAGCAGACACTAAATTACTGTTGGTGACTGAAAGAAGCTTATTCACAAGCCTGAACAAAAGGCCCCAGGTGCTTCAATAGAAACAGCTTGTGTGTAAATCAGATGAGTGACCCAACAGAACAACTTCATTTAGAGCCTGATCTCTGAAAAATCTCAACAGCCTCCATCCCCATGCACTGAGCAAGCCACGTGTCAAACATTCACTTTTGTACTGTCAGCTCCACAAACAAGGGACTGGCCTCAATGTTCATGACTTGAAAGCTGACTGACAAAATCCTCTCCTGAACTCAAGTCAATCTACATCGATTCATCAAAACAAAGATACAGAGGCACAGTGCTTGGACTAGAGCCAAATGGGAATGCTGGTACTGCTTGCTAAGTATTGGGCCAGGATACAATCTCTTTACTTTCCTAACTCCCAACCGCATTAATACTTCGGATGTCTGCACAACTTTCCCAGAGATGCAAAGCTTTTTATTTAGAAGAGCTAAGCATCTTTAATACACACTGAGTGGCATAAAATAGGGAATTATTTGATAAAAAACTCAATTTATTTTTCCAACTGATTTTAAAATCCCACTCCCTGAACTCTGAAATGTATTTTCCCACTAAATAAATACAGGGAGTAGAGTTTCAAACAAAACCAGCATCCTCCTTCTGACAGAGGCTGGTTCCAGCTGCTCCACTGGTGATTAAAATGGGTTTGCCTTACTTTGAATTAAAATAGGCTAGAAGCATTCACAGCCACTGCCTGAGCTGAGTGGACAGTAACCACGAGCTGAAGGGAAGATGTATTTTAACCTATTCAATTACTCTTGTAATTATATTGCAAGAACATTTTTTGACTACATCAGATGTTCTGCCTCTAATAGTCTACCCTCTCTTCCAATTATCTGATGTCCTAAAGACAAATTTCAATACACACTCAATGGCTAAATTTTTGCCAGTGCTAAAAATTGGTTATTTACTTTATTTGCTACTGCGTTACAAGATTATACCATTTCAGACTGGGTTTTTCTTATCAAATTTGTTCTCTTCTAGTCCTTCAGCAAATACAATATACTAGGGGTAACTAACACAGTTTTAGTAAATTGTGTTACAGGTCAGAAATATATCACCTTGTCCTGTAAAACTAAGTGGCTCTACATGGGGAAAAAAGAGTTCTTGGACTACTACAGTTCACAACTATAGTGCACAGGTATGAAAGCATAAACTGACTATACTGAGCTCACTGTAAAACAAGAATGACCAAAAGAAAGTCAAACAATTGTTGAAGGATATTTTCATTATAGTCACTTCAGAGAAATTAATTAGACAGTAGTACAGAATGACTATCTCTAATTGTGGTACCTTTTAAAATACTGAGGTATTACCTGCTACCCTTGTGTGAACCCTGTACTGAACTTTATGATAACCTGCGTACTTAAAACACCTTTGATTTACAGGCAGCCTAATATATTCTTGTATATCTTCGCAAGTTAGTGACAAAGCCAAAGAGGAAACCAAATTTTCTCCCCAAGGGCTGGTGTTTGGTGTACTGTACATAAGATTAATTTCAGATGCTAATCACATCCATTTCAGTCCTTCCCCCTAATTCAGAATTATTTCCTCTCTAGTACAGCATCAAATGCCTTATGCAGGTGAACTCTAAAGATAAACCAATAACAATTTCTAACTCTTAAAAAAAAACAAGACATGGGGGCAAAAGAGGTCCTAGAAATTCTACCACCCAGACTGGGGCAGATAAAACATAAGGGACACTCTGAAGGGTATTAGAAGTATGTAAACCAGACGTGAGCTTGATATGAGGAGACAGATCACCACTTCAGAAAGCAAATATGGGACGGCTGGCAAGATCAATTCTCCCTGAAAGTGTCTTTCACACTACTGTTTCCTGCATGCTCTATAAAACCTAATTCTCAGGAAATGTGCCCAAGGAATTTTAATCCTTTATCAAACACATGCTCAGATCTTACTGGGATTCCTAATATTCAGAATTATTTTTATCATACACCACAAAAATGGGAGAACAAACCTCAATACTTTCCAGTCTCACTTGGTTTCTCTTATATTTTTTTTGGCTACATACTTAACTAAGCCAATGCCAAAAATATAACATACATCACTTTCACATTGTGTTCAGTCTGCACTATTCCTGTCACCACAGAATGCAACACATTGCATGAAACCTATCAGATAAGGCAGCTGCTATTTACATTGCAAATGTTAGTCTCATGAAACTTAATAACAATTCCAGAAATTTACTTCTGGCTAAAAAATTATTGTGGATCCTTTTTCTGGTCCACTTTTCATTCTTTTAACCTCTCACACACACATAAAAATGAAAAGGTATCTCTTATTTTTCCCTCTACTGCTCTGAGAGGCGTTTTCTGATTAAATATATAGAAGTATTAAAAAAAAAAATTATTCCCATTGCATCTTGTATACTTTCACAATTAAAAAACCTGCCATACATATTTCATTTTTTAGCTTTGGTAGCTCTTCTTATCTGAAAATGAGTATATAATACCACTTCTAAAAAGTTGCCAAAACGGAATGAGAATATTCTTTTATTATTTATTTTTAGTAGATTTTGTGGGGCTTAGATTTTTTCTTTTTCCCTATCCCAACAATGGATGCAACGCATACTAAATACATAATTACATGAGAGAGCCACACGGCTTTCAAAGGAACCATTCAAGTGAATTGTGTAAATAATATGCCTTTAAAAACCCTAACATATGAATACAGATTTACCAGTTATGAAGTAGTTATATACCTGAGAGACAAGAATATGCATTTTAAAAAAGATTCTGCCCAATTATGAACTTACCAAGGAGACTAGCATGTCTCAGAGCAAATTAATACTTTCATAACTTTTGGAGAAAGTTTTTTGCCTGTTTTCACTTGAAAATAAGAAAAACATTAAAAGCTGTAAGTCTTAATTAAGAAAAAAAAAATAGTCAAAGCCACAGAATTAAAACGTGCACCTCCTTGCATCCCAGACCAGTTTTCCACACTTTTAACCAGATAATTCTGACTTGGTCACTGGCAGTTTTTCTTGAGTCTTTCCATAGTAAGAAAATTAATTTATAAAAATAGAGAGGAAACTGTAGTAATCCTCGGAGTGTGACCAAGGGAAGGATCTTGCAGGGCTCAACCAGCCCACCAACCGTCAGCTCTTCTAGCTGCACATACTGCACCAGAGTCGTGAAGGGCCAGATGCAGTTGCTGTCACAACCAGCGCTTTGCACAATTCCTCACCTTCTATTACATTCAGACACCTTGGTCACATTTCCACAAGGATGTATGGAGATGATTCAAAGTGGTTTGTGCTCCTGTTTTGCCATAACAAAAGCTGAGCTATCTCATTACAGACCCTTGGACCATTTTTCACGAACTGCAATCAAGCAAATGAACATTTCACTTTGGGAAGGCTGAGCGTATGTTTCTGGGACAACCAGGGTCTGACTTCCAAACAATTAGGTCTCACAAATCAGAGGCTCAAACATGCTACTAGAATTCAATTATAACACTCTTCCTAGAATCTAAACATAGTTAATACTGGACTTCTTACCCTGGTACAGATCACTGACTTCAGTGCAGCAGTTTCCCCCCTCACCCTCAGGGTGTTACTACATTCTGCCAGCTTTGCTGTGCACACAGAGCTCCAACTGCTGAAAAAGGTTCTTTCTCCTTTAGCCACCCACTTTGTGTGTAATTGCTCAGTAAATTTTTCTTAACATACAGTATTATGCAAACTCTTCTCTAATCTTCTGGTAACTCCCTAGCTAACAGTAATTTTTTACAAGATAGTCCAGTTCACTAACTACTTTTAAATATCAAAGATAAGACACATGGAAAAGGATTTATGTATTCAGATTATCCAAATAATAACTTACCTGAGTGGGATCTGGGAGGACCAAATCACAGCTTTTAGGTAAATGTTTGTGAAGAAATGCTTTTCCCAAAGAGTGGTTACTGGAGTTCAGCCTCTGTGATTTCAAGTCAACAGAAATTACATGTCCCAGCAAGGGGCCAACTTCCATCTATACAGTGTACAAGATCCTCATCTGCCAAGTCCTTGAGGGAGCTTGTATGGATCACATCTGAATTCAGTAATACTAGTATTTTCATAATTATAGCTCTTTAATGCATGAAGCTGAAAAATCTAAACCAGTGCAGCTGCAGAGCTTTAAGATTTAGGTGCCATACCCTTCTTTAAGGAGTAAAACTTGCAGAGACTTGTGTGTGCTTCTTTAAACAACACCAAATTTACTAAGAGCAATCTCTCCAAAGCCTAAAGCATGAAACTATGTGAAGTCTTAAAATGGAGATCTTACGAGACCGAGCGCACTTGGCTCTTTGGTAAGCAAGAGAACACAGTTGCTACTAAGCTCCATTGTGTCTGATGATCTTAGAAGTATCTTCCAAACATAATGATTCTATAATTCTGTGTCTAAAGCCTGATCAATTCCAAACAATTCCTCATGAGTTTGGGCAGAGTAACACAGCATCCTAAGGAATGTGTTGAAACCTCTTCATCTTGGAACATTTCTAGAACTTCTCTCTATTCTCATGACACAAACTGTAGAGGAAAAAACCTACACTGGTGGAGAGATGAAATGGAATTTTCATTAGATTTTTCCCTCATCTCCAGCTTTATTTAATTCCATAAAATCTCTCAGAGTTATTGTTATGCACCTACCACACAGAAGTGTTTCAAGGATAACTGATATGCCTGCATAGCGCTTTGAGGATATAATGTACTATAAGAGTGCCAAGTATTAATAAATGAACTGCAAAAAGAAATCTTATTTCAACTTTCCACCCAAGGAGTTAGTATCTGAATTTTAAAAAGCATATGGATCCACTGAAAAGAGATGTTTCAGAAGTTAAGGAAAAGATGCTAAATGACAAAATTACAAAATCAAAATATATCCAGAATAATTTCACTTTTCTCTCAGCAAAGTGCAATTCTAGCAGAAGAATCCTGGTTTCACCACAATCCTGGTTTTTACACTCTCTTTTCCAGCTGACTTGACTGAAGTGCAGACCATTAATATCTGAAGTGCCTTGTTTTGATTATACTGGCCTTTGCGGGTACCAATCTAGTTAAGGTATCACCAAGAATTTCCAGCATAAAACACATTTACAGGTTTATAACTTGGCTTTAAAAATTCTACTACAAAAAGACAGTGGGAGGCAGAAAGGCTCAGATGAGTGCATTACATTACATATCCTACATGATGCATACTTACTCACAATGCTATGAAAAAGGGAGGCATTAGCTTTAACTCTGAATTACCATGTTTCAGAAGCTACCTAAAATGATATTTTTACTTCCTTGTTTATATAATCAAAATAATGTTTTGTTCATGTTTTACTTAATTAGCTTAACTTCCCCAGTTTCATAGTTTGGCTTAAATTATAGAAAGTGTCCCTATAATATAGGAATTAAAATGTCATGTCTATTGACTGTATTTATACACAAACATTCCCTCCCTCTCTCCCTTCAGAAGTCAATTGTGGCTGGTCTCCAAAGGATCAACATCTAGGTGATGGGATGTTACAGACTGCTAGCATGTCAAAAGCTTAAATGAAGATCAAGGCTGAATAAACCAATTGTATCTTCTACAAAATGACAAACACCTAAAGAGCAAAGAGCTAGAGTAAAGAGAACAATGCAGGTTACTTAAAATGCCAGTCTTAAAGCAACGTGTATTTCTGGCCACTGGTATTATATTTCCTCTAGCCCATATAAGAACACAATACAACTCTCCATTGCAGCACAGCAACATTAAATATAAAACCTGCCATTAAAGGGCAGAGGGTAATGACATCAGTGTGGGCAACCCATGCTCAGGTAGTGTTCAACTATTATCTCCAGTTTAAGAAGGCTGAAAATACGCAAATGTAGTCAGCACTGGTTTTAGATAAAATTGTCAGTTTTATGGATATTTATAGTATGTGTCCAGTCTTGCAGAACTCCATCTTCCTCCACCTCATCTGTAATATAAACTGCTTTTAGTCCACATTAATACAATGTGTTACTGGGATACTTCTCATATTCTGTATAAGTCAGGCAGCAGATCAATACTCAGCCATGCTGAGGAAAAAAAATCATTAAGTTAGGATCCTGTTAAAAATACAGACAGCAGGAGAATAAACCTGATGCACAGCCCCCATTCCATCTGGATGCATATGTAGATCATGCTTTTACATACACCAAAAGTGGCTTTCTTTCCAATACATAGTTTTAAGGAATCCCACAGGTAGTACCTTTGATAGATATCCTATACCAAATCAAACTCACCTCAAAAAAATTTAACCTCTCTGCTTCTCATGAAAGCTCTTCCCAGCCTTTATATCAACAGCCTTACCCTTACACTTCCTGTGGTGAAATCACAGCACGAAATTGGAATAGCAAAGCTATTTCCACGACAGTGTCTGCTGATGACAAGCACAGGTTTATAACTTTTCCTTGGATCAAGGAGTAAGAAGATTGAGATAGACATTAGAACTAATATCAAAAAACAAAAAATCAAAGGGAAAGCATGCTTTAAAAAGTATCTTTTTCAAAAAATGCAAGTTCTTCTATTATTTGAGGTTGCCTAGTGTAAAGCCTCCTTGGAAATTTTATTGTGCATTTTAGGTTTTTTAGCCCCTTGGTATTTTTCAGAGTCCAAAAGGCATATACCCCACTTGCATCAGAGCACTGGTAATACAAGGCTGGTCTGTTTGCCTCAGAAGTGAAAGGAAAACAGAACAGCCACACAATCCTTTTCCTATTGTTCTCCCAACCCACATAAGAAACACAAAGTGATGCCATGCCCCATAGGTCAACAAACTTGAGCTCTGTGAGACAATAATCGCAGAGTTGAGATTCCTCTGAGACACCTTGCCTCCGGCTCAGCAAAGTTTAAATCAAGAAAACATAAGCTTCAGTGTCCCAACTGACCTTCACTAGAGTGGACTTGAGGGGAGAGAGATAGAAACGGTCTCTCAGAAAGAAGCTCCAAAGCACACTTCACCTTTGCAGCACATCACTCATTCAAAGAAATGCTTTGCAAATATAAGACTTGATGCCCATCTTCTAATAGGTGTTCAAGCTCTGCTCAGTTTCACAGAAGTCAGTATAAGTTGACAGCAGTAACCAGCCTGCACAATCAAGTTACTACCTACTGCTTGTAAGATACTGACACAAGACTGGAGACAATCAAAACCATCCTGTTAGCACCTTCAAGGAAACTCTCATATTTTAAGGGGATTTGCTGATGCAGATTTTCATTCTCACTCTCTGCTCAAGTGACTTGGCTCTTTGTTTATGTTGGGCTCAGGTACCACCTTGAAGATCCCTTCATCACCATGTTTTGTCATTTCACAACTGCAGTTGCCATGACAACAGGATGCAGCTTATCTGTGCTGTTTTCATATTTCCAGTTTTTGTTGCCATAACAACACATTCTGGCTTTCTACAGAAACAGTAACTTTAAGCCATGTATTCTCAAGGACACAGGATTCATCATATATGTATGTTCATCAGAGAAGAGATCTATACAGGCCATTTGTAAATTAAGCTATTTTTTCTGAAGGGGGATTTTTCACTCACAAAAGTGAAAAGCTGACAGCAATTGCTAGAGGCATACTGCTGAGACATCTAAAGCCTGGCCTTTAATAATAGCCAGAGTAATATAGCACTAGGCCACTTCCGAGTGGGGACTCCCCACAGTGTCAGACTGTGTCAAACTGCACAATTGTTATGTGATGTGAGTAAGTGTCCATACTTGATTCATCCAGGCAGATCTGAATTAGATGCTAGATGCAATTCTCTTGAGTTTTAACCCAGTGGCCTCCCCATTATTACCAGCACCACCACCATGCAGCTTTGTGTTTGAAGGCCCATTTTAATTCTGTAATTCAAGCTGTTGTTGTAGATTTGTTTTCAGACTCTGACCCTCTTTGCTTCCAGGTGACTGCATTTTGAACTTTTATTTACAGGAAGTGCACATTCATCAGACTGGTGAGAAAATGTTATACAAACACAGCATGCATAAACACAAAACAGTGATGGCTATGAGGGGTATCAGCTAACATGGCACTGTAACTTCATTACACCCTCATTTATGTACTTCACTAATGAGACAAGCACAGGTGTCCAACACGGTCCCTCACATGAGATGAATAACAATAATACAGTCCAACCTGCTTTAGCCATGCTTGGTATCCAGAAGATATAAGCTGAAATCCATCTTTTGGCATGTGTATTCGGGGCTAGGAGAGAATAGACATAAAGAGAGACCTCCTTTTACACTGGGACCTAGCTAACCTAAGTCTAAGTTCTGGAGCATTTTAAACAATGCAGATTTTTTAAAACCGCATAGGAAGGTTTAGTCCCCAGATTAGTTCTTCTTTACTGCTCTGATATCAGCTGCTTTAAGAACACTTTTTAAATAAAGTAACCAGTTTTATGTTTTCCACCATTTTACATTTCAGTTCAGTATACATAGGTATTTTTTTTTAACTTCCACAAAAATGCACTTGGATAAGCACAGCCTCTGTGGTGGGTGCAATAGCAAAGACTAATGACACTACATAAAAGCAAATGGTGTCAAAACAGCAGTAGTCAAGCTATGAGTGTTTTCACAGTTACCATCCTCAACATGGTCAGACCAGACACTGGACAACATGAAGAGATGACAGAAGATTCCTGAAGAGGTGCAGCCTTAATACCAGCATAACAGGTTGTTATACTTACACACAGCCATAAATTATGTCTCAAACAGACTGACAAATATAATCTCCCCCCCATTTACTCTTTTCATGCTTTACCGGATTGAAGAAAAGGCAAGACATCAAACTGCTGCAGAAGTACAAAACATATATAGCACAACTTACAGCTAGGAAAAAGTATGCAACAAACCCTAAAACACTGCCTGGCATGACATTAATTTGTAGTTCAAAGATACTTTCACATTCAATGTATTCATGTCTTCCCCCTCCCCCCCAAAAAGGAGATGCTTAGAAATTAAAATCACATCTAAGCAACAGGACCAGACAGAACATTCGCTAACACCAAGTCCAGAGATTTTTCTTACTCCCGGAAACTACTTCACAATCCCTTTCTTAACTCACAGTACTTCCCTTCCAAATCAGATGTGTGCCCCTACCACTCCTCCTGGAAGGCTGGAAAAAGCTTACTCATTTTCAGAATAGCTCTGTTGAAGATGAGCTTACTCTCACTTGTTCTTGAGTCAACACAATATTTGTTTGTACAAACTGCATTCACTTTGGTACTCGTAACACCAAAATATACAATTTGTTGGAGAGAAAAAATGTGTTACGGCTGAATGAGAAACCTTCACACTTATGGTGGGCAGCCTTGGAATTTGAAAATAAAGTAAGAACTAGAACAGACTAAAATCTTGCCTCTGATGTGCACACTCAGGATTTTACCATATACTTTGAGCACTTGTTATTTTTGCTTCTCTCCAGTTTGAATTTAAATCCTCCTAAATCTTTCAAAGTAGTAGTAAGATTACGCCCTGGTGTCCTAGCCAATGATCTCAGTTGAACATGAATTTTAATAACTATCATTGTGCTGATAAATTAAAGTCAAGTAGGCCTGGTTACTGCATTCACCTGCTGTGTTTGGACTTGCAATGCTTAACACATTAACAAACTATATTTTAGGAGACTTCTCACACAGCTAGAAGCATCATCCTCCAAGACCTAATCCTTCCTTCAGCACTACTGTCATGGGTGGTTAGTCTCTCTACGACTGTAAAGTGGGGACAACACTCATTTAACCCACCTCACAGGTCTGCTGAGAGGAGCTCTTGACATTTCCATGTGCTCTGGAAATGGAAGAAACTATATAAAGTACTGCATATCTAGCAAGAACACTACAGAAATACACATTTCACTTCTGGCTCAAGTGTTTCAGTTTCTTTTTCAAATTAGTACAGCCCAGTATGTATCTATCCAGGAAAAAAAACAACAAAAGTCCTCATAAACAAGCAGAAATAACAATAATTTGAAATCAGTGTCAGAAGTAGAGAGACCTGAATACCAGTCTCGGATGAGGCCAAGTTCCCACAACAAACTGTTGTGATGATAGAAACAAATTGCATTCACAACAAATTGCAGAAAAGTACTTCATTTCTTTCTGTTTCTGTCACCTAAACTACAAATTAAAGGATAACAGTCAAACTCTTCACACCAGCAGGCTTCTTAACATTTGCTAGTCTATCAGTCCAGAGCAGTCTGAATACTTGATTTAAGACACTGACTTGAACCATTTAATCTGAAGACCCTGGTCCTGCAAATATATAAGTGTATTAACAGATCTGTTGCCAGCAACAGGATTAGTCTTCAGCAGAAGTGTTTCGGGTAGTAAAGATAACACTATGTTTCTATTTAGACAACTCTTACCAACACAGTTCTTTGTGACTCGAAAGTAAAGTTGCTTGAGTATTGTAAGAAGAACAATCAGGACTTTCTGCAGATTAGCAGCCACTGTAAACTCAATTTATTTTTCAATGCTGACAAGTGAAACATAAAAACAGGAGAAACTAAGACCTATCACTCATCCCTCAACACTGCATTTGCAAAATCCTCTCAATGAGGTATGTCTCCTCTGCATTTGAGAAACCTACTCTCATGTACGAAGAAATGAGAGACTACATAGAAGAGAAGCAAATTTTACCAGTATGAGGTATGTGCGTCATTACCCACATACAGCTGCTTATGCCAATTAAGTGGGAAATTTGCAAAAGTGAGCCTCCATTTACATCAAAATAAGTACAATAGAAAAGCATAATTTAATTAAAATTCCTCAGATTGATGATTGGTTGTAAAAGTTTAGCCAATCTCCTAAATTCTGGATTTCTGTGGTTCTCCAAGGCACACTGTAAATGACCCCTAGGAATGCATTCTTCAGCAGAAAAGGCAATTAAAGTAATACATCAAGTTAAAATATTCTGAATTGCAGCATTCCAATGACAGCAGACAGGACTGTAAGACAACTGTCAATTTAAAAAAATAAAATAAATTTGCCCCTCTTCCTCTCAGCCTTAAAAAGATGTGGGACCCAGAAAACTGTCTTGTTTGAAACTTGTATTAATTTATAAATCAACACTAAAATCTTCCATGATTATGATCTATTCAAAGCAATTCCACCAGCAATACAATTAATTGCCCAGCAAGACCTACTCATTTTTGTATTTTCATGAGCACACATCGTTTATGCTCATGGTTCAATACCATTCATAGGCACAGTATTTTCTCTTAGCATCTGCTCCAGCATTTTCCTTGACTAGAAGTCAGGCTGCTAGGGGAATTTTGCTCTCTTTTTCAATAGCATCGACAGTGATTGCTTTCCTCAAAAAGTAACTCTGAAAGCACTCTAACTGCTAATTTCTATCATGCTCTTTTGTGAATATTTCACATTTTGATTTAGGTGAGGGACTAATTTGTAACATAACCTTGTCTACCTCCTTTTCCAAGACATTCATGTTTATTATTGAGGCATTGCTTTAAAAATGAGCCTTCCATTACCACAGATGGCTTATTCCACAACCATCAGCACCTTACTCACAGTTCTGAAATGCATTTTACTGTGTAGGAAATCTTTATTCTCTCTATAGTCTTTCCGGTGTCCACAGAACTTGTTATCTATACGTTAGCCACATATTGAAATTACATATATTGCATATGTCTATAAACTGGGGAGCCAAAATAGCTTACTTTGCTCATCTCTTTGTCTGCAACCCCTGACTTTTTTTGCTTTAGTAATTCACTCCTCTATTTTTAATCCATTTGATTTCTGCAGTCCCTAGCAAGGCCCAGAACAACAGAATGATTCTTGAGAACAAGTCAGTAATTTAAAATTCAGTGGTACCCTCTCCACTTCTCTACCAAGGCTGATTTTCAGAGGACATTTAATTACAGGCCTGAGTTCCTATTTTCTAAGCCTAAACACAACCCCTGAAGGCTTACAAGATTTGAGTCACAGCTGGAGCTGTGGTTACTATACAGTTTAAATATCAGGCTCTTTACTGTGCAATTTGTTTCGAAAATCAAATCAGATGCTGTGTCATAAACAAGTGCTAATTAAGTACTGAGCGGAAATTGGGCTTTTTTGTGCAAGAAGGGTTCTTAAATATCTGCATCTTCACTTCCATAAGAAAGGATAAATATGTCAAGAATGATAATTATAAAAGGAAACCTACTATGGTACTTCCAAGGCAATACTGCTGTTTCTGCATTTTATCTGCTTCCATGTAAGAAGAAATGAGGGGGGGAAATAAGTTGAGACCTTGTGTGAAATACATATGTACTAAGGATCTTATTAATCTGATCATATCACCCATAATGCTTGCTATTCCCTCAGAGAAAACATTCACTCTGGGTTCCCATCACACAGGATTTAAACAAGCAAACTAAACCCATCTCTCTCCATCACTGCAAAGCAATAATGAAGCTACTTATATTACCGTTGCTTTTAAGTCATGATTTACACACAGTATTTGACAATAGCATTGAATTCATTAGATATAACACCTTATTTGATAAATATCAGGTGAAGAATAGGAATAATGTATTTTAATACTCTGAAGGTTGCCTCTGAGTAACAATATTCACGACTCCATTAACTAACAGGCTCTCGGCTACAAAAGCAGAATTAGATCTGTCAGTCACTGACATGGAAGGGCATGGCCAGTTGCACTGAAGATTGTCCAGTTGAGATGACTTCCACAGCAAAGGAAAGTATCCCCTGTGGCCTAGAACTTGTAATGAGTTTGCATCCATTACAGCAATAAACTGAATTCCTATTACAGAATATACAACTTCATGGCCCAAACAGATCCCTGACTCTACTGCCCAAAGCAATACTCAAAATAAGGCCCAGTTAGATCAGTGGACTCCAATTCTACAAAACCAAACACACGATTTCAAAATCTTTCATTGTTATTAGGAGAAAAACCCATGAGCTATCTGATCCTAAAAGCTTAAGTTGCCAATATTTAAGTGTGCACTTTGTGAGATTTTGTAGAAAGAATGAACAAACACTAAGTCAGCTGACTGTCAGGTCTCACAGTTGGATACAAACTCCTTCAGAAGGACACAGCACTCTCTAACAGTAGGCTCTGACTGCCTGTGAACTTAATGAGTTCACCGCACGTGGTGAACATGGCTACTCCAGCTCTTTAATGAATCTGCCTGAGCTCCTCGACTGAGATCTGCTCAAAACAGACTCCCACTGGAGACTGTCTATTTATACTCCTTGACAGATAAATAGATGCAAGGGTTTTTTTATATCCTTCAAGAGCAGCAGCAACCAGGTAAACTACTTCTGTAACACGAAGCACCTGGACACCTTCTTTAAAGCTCACAAGAATACTAAGCTACAGTATTGAAAACCAAATTGAGACCCATGACAGCACTCCATTAATCTCTGAACAAAGTAACAGCAAGATCCACAAACATGCTTACTCTAGCACTGTGGAGATTCTCTATGTGCCCATGCTTGATTTCACAACCATTTGATATTTTAAGTATGAAATTCAAGTGCTACATCAAGCCTCCTTCAAGACTGCAAAATCTGTGGTGAAGACCATTTCTCATGCTACTTTCTGAATTTGTGCCAGGTAAGTATCCAACAAGAACAGTGACATTCATAGTGCAAGCATTTATGTATAAAACAGCAGCTGGAAGCTTGTCCAGAGATCAACAAAATGAAGCTGCTGCCTTCCAAGTATTGTGTCTCTTTTTTGTAAGGCTATAGAAAAGCCAGAGAGCTCACCTGGATTTTAATTTTTCACTGAAATTCAGAGCATCAGGAATAGAAAGTCCTGTACTAAAAAAAAAAATACAGCCAAGATAAACCAAATTAAGTTTGGAAAATGAAAATCTCCATCATCAGCATAAGAACCTACAGTATTAACTTTCAACCTCCCAATCTCCTGCTGAATGTTAGATAACAGACAAAAAAGCATGCAGGAGAGATGGGTTACAGGTCTGTGCCAGCTGTCCTGGGAAGAAATCTGCAGTTCACACGTTACGCAGACAAATTTGTAAAAGGAATACCATTTTTTTCTAAAGAGAAGGAAACACTTTGAAGAGCACACTCCAGCACTCCACCACATTTTCTGCTTAGCTACTGAGCAGGTTTCAGGACCAGCCAAACATTTTTCTGTTCAATAAAGTAACCAAAACACTTCCTTTTTGCAGGAACAGCCATTCCGTCCAAATACACTTCCCTTACAAAGCACTCTGCTACAATTACAATGCAGGCAGGACCTTTTCACCCATCAGAAGTAACTTGGAATCCATAACTAACTGCCTCAAAAACTTACCAAAATATATTAAATTTCTTTTCCTTATCTAAATACCCTGTAACAAGTTCAACTCCGTGACAGTTTTCAATTCCTGGCATAGGATGCAAATGTTCCTTTGGCTTAATTAGAGCAAATTCCCAGCTGAAGCAGGGGCAACAGCAGCAGCTGAAGACACCTAATGGGCAGCCCCTGGTAGCATCCTCACTCAGGACAACCATCAGTAATTCTAACCAGAATGAATCTAAACTGTTGCAGAAATGACTGGCCAAAAAAGAAAAAACCAAAGCCACAACACAGATAAACAGTATGTCCTCTCTCCCAAGAAAGGAAATCTACTGAGACTGAGTACTGGTAACTATTCCCAAAATGAAACAGTTAGCATGGGAGGCTAAGTAAACCTACTCCCAATTTAGAACAAATGAGAATTAGTGCTAGACTAACCCAATCTTCTTCTATAAGAAGATCACTGAAGTCCAGACAAATTAGAAGTAGTTAAGCATTTGATAGATGACATGTAGGAAGTTACTAGTTAAAATGAAGAGGATTAGGATTAATACCAGAGTTACAAGGAGGCTAAGAAACTAAAAACTGTAGAGCATCACATGCAATTTTGAAAAAGGAACCATTAAGCTGTACAGAGAATGATCCTTGTTGAAATCTATTATTATTATTATTGAAATTAATGTCATATATTCTCACTAATGGCTAAAATACTCAAGAATTACTGATGTACTAATAGAATTATAGAGGCATCATAAATATATAGGACAAAGCATCTTGAAGACTTGGTAACAGAACTGACACGTGATGCATATAAATCAAAAAGTTACATTATTTCCATTATAAATTAGGAACTCAGTAGCTGAGAAGAGGGAAAAAGGCCCTGGGATATGTTACTCATTAGATAATGGTGGCTCATCCATAAGATGTGGCCACAGAAACGGCAAATATTCCTATTGGATATTGTATAAAGTAAAAAATTCCCAGAAGAGAGGAATTAGGATCACTGCTTTAGTGCAAGGAATCCATAAAATATTTCCTGGAATGTTCTGTATAGCTCTGGTCATTCGTGTTTCAGGGAGACTAATCAAATTTTGCAGCTGTTTAAAAGGTCTACTAAGATGACCAAAAGTTCCAGGAAATGTCTTACAACAGAAGGAAAAATAAATTAAAGAATGCTGGTTTAGCTTGACCAGATCCAGCTCAGAGCAGAATATGATTGCTCTCCACAAATATCTGCAGATGAACACAAGGGAACAAGGAGAGTTGTTTAAGCCCAAGGACACTGGTGTATGAACAAATGAGAATGAATCAGCCATGAATGGATTTAAGCAGAAAAATAAGAACTAGGATTCTGACTTTCAAAGTAGTCAAATTTGGACTAGCTCCACAGTGGCATAGCAAAGAGAATTCCACGTGGCAACTGCTTTCAGTAGTTTGTGAAAGCTTTAGAGAATACTTTGGTTACCAATATCAGACCTGAACCCAGGCTCCACAAGACCTATTCCAATCCAACACCAGCACGTGTCTTCTCACTGATGGGCCCTTTATCGTCTCTACATAAATTCTTATTTTAAGGTCAGTGAGATTATAGGAATATTTTCTTGTCAGTAAAAAACTTGCAGGGTATTTATGCTTGCTTATAACAACCACTGTAACAAAGTACTAGAGCAATACACTTCACTGGAGTCATCCTAGTCAAGAAAAGGAAAAATAAAAAGGAAAAAGTTACAAAAAGAAAAGGGAACATAGATTTTGAATATATTAGCAACAGGAAACACCTTCTGTCACATTTGAAAAGGTTGTTATCATTATTTGGATTTCTTTCTGTTGAGATGCTTTTAAGACTCATCTTCTAAAACAAGATCAATCCACCGTTTCTTGAGACTCCACCCCTTCTCATTGTTCTAATTTGCAGGAGATGAATGACAGCTGGCTGCATTTTTCAATCATGCTGGCAGTTTTGGCATATAAGAAGGAAGGGCATTGAGCAGACCCAATGAACAACCCCCCGGGAGAATCGCCAACATCTTCCTAATAGACAGAATTCAAGGCCAACTATCCATAAACTAAAAGCAACTCCCACATAGACACTGCTCCATTCTCTACTGCTCTCACAATAAACTACAAATTATGTGTGAGGAGAGGGAGACTGACTACATTGTATGACAGACTTTCATGATGGACCATTTTTCTCTGAAACAACTAGAGACTGTTCTGGTTGCTGTATGGGCAAGCCTGGAAATATTCAGACTCTTTTCTAGTCAGCATACAGTCCAGCCCAGAGTAGTACCCAAGCAAAGACTGTCATCACCTTTCTCTACAGTATTTCATCCATCCCACTATATTTGGGGGAAAAGAACCCCCTCAATTCTATAAGAATAACTATGTCCTAAGATGGAAATATCATGAGAGAGTATTCCTACAAACAGAAAAATCTCACGTAGGGCACAAAGCCAGCTGACAAAATTCACACCAGAGTTCTGCAATGGCTGGTGTTATCCAAATTCCCTCTCTACCATCTTCTTCAGGTCTGGTTTGCTCCAGGTGCTTCTGAAGAAGCTAGGTCCATCTAGACCACAGTTAAAAGAACACACTTATTGTTGCTCTGCTAACGTACAACTGCAGTTAAGAACTTCTTCATTCCTTTGTAGTATGCCCCTGCAACCTTTCCCTTCTCACCACGGGATGAAGCAAATTAAACCAGCATTAGGCCTTTTTGCTGCTTCTAGTCAGAACTGGTTACTCCAGTGGATTCTGCCAAGAGGCTGCATGGCTCCTGCCCACAGATTGTAAACACGTCTGTCCTTCCACCAAGAAGACCAAAAAGATCCCTTGCTGAGTTTTCCCATTCTTCCTCATTCTCTCCTTTCTGCTGCTCTCATTAAAATGACTGCACAAGACCCTGTTTTAGCAGTGAGGGAAGGAAAACGAAATCAGATGTTTCTCAATTTTTAGTACAGAGGAGGACTAGAAGTAGCTAGAGAGTGCAAAATTATGATCAATCATTTGCTTCCGAGCAAAATCACTGTGGAAAAGTGAAATAATTTAAAACTACAAGTCATCATGTCTGCTTCTGAACCCTTCTGCCATCCCAGCTAACAAATCTGGCTGTGCACACACAGTGGCAAATAGGCTGAGCACCCATTGGTTAATGGGACTATGGAACTTGCACATCAAAGAGAAAAAAAAATGAATTTTAATGCAGTTTTTAGAAATACTTGTCATTGTTTCAGCATTGCCATTTAGTGAATGGGACCGATTTCTCTCTCAGTAGGGGATGATATTTTAATGATGTAACAATGTACTTCCCAGAAGAAAGACAAGCCTCATGAGGCAGATTAAAACTAAGAATATTCAGATCCCATTAAAATCAGACAGTTTCAAGCCATTTTTAAAATTAATTTTGTTTAATGATAAAATGGGTTATCTTAACAGGTGGCTAGCCAATTGTAAAATTAACCAAAACATGGTCAGAAGCACAAGGGTAGCTATTAGAAGAACTGGTTTCTTTGTATTGTGCCTTCTATTAACAGTGTACCACATAGCCCTACACAAATTCCTCCAGTCCATGACTCCCGGCAAATTTCTGAGCTTCAGCTTTCTCTTTCTGCAACCAGGGGCAGCATTTGTCCAACACCATTTCCCCAGCACCTCAGAAAAACTGACATTAGAAAGCCCTGTTGTTTAATAAGCAGGAAATATTTAATGCAATTTCCAGGATGTTTATTTTCAACCATTTCTGTGGTATCAAGAAGTCTGTCACAGTATCCTGTCAGGGAAACAGCTTCATATTTGATTGCTTATTAATTGTATTTTGAGCACTTTCTCTTTAGCTGTAGCCACCGGACACTGGTATGCTCCAACTAATTTTCAGCTCCCACAGCTGAACACCCAGTGGATTCAGCCCTTCTGTGCAAAATCACTTAAAATGTATAAAGAATATGCCTTGTTGAGCCTCTCCTGAATCGTTAGGAAGGAACTATGAAGACTGAAGAAAATATTCTGTACTGGAAATACCAGTTAAGCTTGCTACAGAGGACAGTTAAATATTACACAAATCTCACCAGTATGCATGGAGTTTCAGATGACACAATAGAAGCAGACAAGGAAGTGAGAAAACAGCCTGTTCCATCTGCATTGGTGAATTTAGCATGAAAATTTTTTTACAAAAAATCAAGTTGCTCAGCTTGCTGGTTTTGCTAGTCTTAAATATCACCCTAAATACTATTGCAGTAATCACTGAGAAAATGAATATATGACAAGAATATATGACAACCCATACAGATGAAAAACAGTTAGTGGAATCCCTTCACACAATACTTAATGAGAATTCCTAATTTCCAGGTACAAATTACTCCCCTTATAATGGAAAATAAGTATCTTTCATTAACATGCTTTATAATACAAACAAACTACCAACACAGTAAAATCCACAGAAAACAAAATGATAGATGAACAATTCACTTGACAAACATATCCATGCAACATTTGTATGTCAGGAGATACTTTCTGATCCCCACTTAAAATTTTTGAGTTTTTAGAGTGTTAAGTGAATTTTAAATGAGACCAGACCAGGAAGTTTCCTCAACCATTTAACTTTGTGTCTCAAAAACTTAAATGGTTGAGGAAAATTCTGCTATCTCAACAGCCACTAGCACTGAAAATAAAGAAGAAAACAACATAATTTTATATTTCATCTCATTTATGGCCCAGACATCAGAGCTTGAAGTATTTCCAGTGGCCAACCAAAGACGACCATTTGATTTTTTCTTCATTAGGCACCTCTTAAAGAGGTGATTTCTGAGAACTGTACATCCCTACCTTACCAAGATACACAACTATGGAATAACTTTATTTTCTTCATCTAAAATCCTCATTACCTTTTGGTATATCACAAACCATTTTAGGATACTGAGAATGTTGAGGCCAGCCACCACACACCTTGTATCTTCCAAAGACTATTTAGGAAGCCCTTTGCCTAACCAAACTTTGTGGTTAGAACAGTCTGCTTTATCTTACTAATGAGAATGATAATTTAGTATCAAATACTCATGAGGAATTATAGCTCTGCTGACTGGCAAATAATTT
Organism: Illadopsis cleaveri; assembly: GCA_013399915.1. Taxonomy (NCBI): domain Eukaryota; kingdom Metazoa; phylum Chordata; class Aves; order Passeriformes; family Timaliidae; genus Illadopsis; species Illadopsis cleaveri. Next base: position 157,889 of record VXBB01012586.1, read on the forward strand.
GCCAAGGCAGATTAGTTTAGCTGCATAAAATAAATATCCACCTGCACATACTAGCACTAATCAGGGCGTGAAATTAAACTTTTTATTCAGTGGGAAATAACTGCTGCAAGGCGGCGATTTAGTCTGAGAAGCAAATATTAAGGTCAGCCTATTCTCTCTGATGTTTATAGTACATATTACAGTGCGGAGAGCATGGTGCAACAAATTTGGCTTTTTAAGTCTATGAAACTAAATACTTCAGTGATGCGATAGCAAATTTGCCATTTGCTTTTCTAATTGCATACATTTAATGGAGCAAAGTGGCTGAAATGAAACATTACCAGAGAAGTGAGGGTGAAGTTACTGAAGTACCAAAGGCCTGCATCAAGTGCTGAAAAATCTGCAGCATGAAGTCTGGGGTAGAAGAAGATTAATCAATGTTTTCCATACAATGTACTAGTCCCAACAAACACCCAAAAAACCAGGATGCTATTTCAGTACCATTGGAAAAATTGGTAACTGTATGTTTAATATTCAAGCAGGATTTGCAACCCCACATTTAAAAGGCAATGCTCTGCTATCCCAGCTTACAAAATTATTCTCACTGATTTCATGACATCCTTGCTTTGGATACTCAGGTTTCTCTGCCACCATGTCCATCACACAAATATGTTACTGGGAAGACTGCAAGGTTCTCATAGATTTTTTTAAAATAGCTAACAAATAACAGGTCTTAAAAATCCTGGTCCTATTGGCACCATGAATGACATAGGTTCAGTGCAAGCAGAGCCTCTTTTAAAATATAAGCCTTTGTCCATCTGTTCCATATTTATATATGCACAACAGGAAAAAAAATTTCCAACTTTATTACACTTCAGCCTTCAATTACATTGGCTATTCTTTACTATATTACCTGCCAATTATGTGGGAGCTCCTACAAACATGCAAATATAAAAATTAATGAACTTCAGCATTTTCCCTCATTACAAAATAAAACAAGCCACAATCAAAAAACCCCAACCACAAAAAAAAAAAAAGAAAAAAAAAAAAAAAAAAAACCAACAACCCACAGATGCATCTTAAAACACAACCAGAAGGCTCTGGTTCTCTTGTGAAGGCCCATCAGTAGCTCCTAGAATCTGATCATTCATAACCAAAAGAAAAATGGTATTTTGGGAGCGAAACAGAAAAAAACCATGAACACTCAGACTGATTTCTTCCTACAAAGGAGCCAGGAAATTAAGTGAATTATTGCAAATTAATTAATTCATAAAAACTGAGAAAGTGAAAGTCTTTTAAGGATCACACTTTTGCCTCTCAAATGGTCCTAGATGGGACCCCAAAGTGGTCAGGTACTGTTCCAAGCACTGCTAATTAAACACAACTAAAGTTGTCACTAGTCCATTCAAGAAAACAGATGTCGCTTCATAGAGCTTTGATATTTTTCTTAAATACCTTTCAAAATGAGGAACAAAAAATATGAACTCTTATAAAAAGGGCTTTATTGTATTTTTATAGCATATTACATACCTTGTAACAATCATTCTGTTAAGTGTGAATGTCAGTTTTATTTTCTGTCCCTTTTTTCCTGGCTATTTACAAGCTTTGTAAGAATCGTTCCTTAATTAAGTCTAAACATAGTTTTATATAAATGGATTCCTGGAATTAAAAACGTTCAGACTTAAGAAATGATTGTTACAGAGACTGTAACAGGCCGTAAAAAAGAATGCCACTTTAAACAAAGATTTCTCATTTTAATTAAAAAGATAATCATCAGAACATTCGCATACTTAACAGAACCATTTGAAGCTAGTTTGAAAAAATATCTACTATTCTATGCAGGCTTATGTAGTTCACTTTATATGACATTTAATCAAAGTCTCAGTTGAGCCTATCACACTCACACTTTTAAATACTGTATCTACAGTTTCAAACACTTATTCAAACTTGAAAGTTACTGATTGGGCACCTCCACTGCTTGTTCTTTTGTAAATGACTATGGAGATCCTATATTCCTGAATGCATAAAAGTAGAGCTCTCTATGGGAAGGGGTTTGGGTGGGACTTTTGTGTGCATTTTTTTAGTTTAATGGGCACAGTCATCTCACTCTTTAGCTTGTGCATCAGTCTCTCATACACTGCACTTTAGAAAGAGTGTACTTTCATCAGTAGGACTGTACAAAAAAGAAGAGAGGCTGAAGTGAACTAAGATAGGTTCCACTCTGGTAAAATCCTTGCTGCAGCTGCAGAACACTGGACTATTTAATTTAAAAGATTGTATTTTAAATCTATGAACCATCTTTCATTCAAAAAAATTCCAAAAACCTCCAACAAAACTTTTGAAAAATGATGTGCAGAACACATGATACAAGACACTCATTCACCAGCGAAAACAGTCCTCCCTTGTGAGTATTTGCTTAGTATTGTGTAGTGTTAATGCACAACAATTTAATATCAGGAATAAATTAGGTCTTATTAAGACATACAGGTAAATTGAGTAAGCAAATGAAATTAAATAAATAACTTAAACCTTAAAGTATTAGATTATACACATGGTACCTGACCACAGATAACCAGGAAACTGGTAGCAGATATCAGTTAAATGCAATACTGCTCCACTGGCAAGTAATCCAGCCAACACCAGCCAGTGAGAAGGCAGCTGCCTTCTACTCCCATCAAAAAGTTGCACAGACATGAGCACACAAAAAACAACAGAGTACTGTTTCTCTTTCAAAGCATCAAATATAGATGCTTTACAGAAAAATGATTTCATTCATAATACTAGCACTGGATGAAGCTTTCCCATTACACTTTTCTGTTAGAGTTAGACATTAAAATGAAAATCAGATCACCAGGTCCATCTTGCCTGATACCTTGTGATTCAAAAGAACTGCTCAAAGTCAATGTCAAAATTAAGTACTGACATTTTTAAGTGGAAAAGAGTATTATTTTCTAGAGAAGCATAAATAAACTACCACTTAGAGGGTTGCTTTTCAACATGAAATGAAAGCTACCCCAAACACATATCAAAACCAAAACTGTCTCTCTTGCCTTTAATAATAGGCCTCATACCTCCAAAATATATTTGAAGATTTACCTACAACACTCCTTGGGAAGCTCTCAGGGAAAATCAATAATTAATAGCAAAGCCCACCTTGAGCCAAACTGTGAGCCACCTAATAAGGAAGAAGCAAATGAAGCATATCACACACTCAGATGGACAAGGTAATCTACTGTGAATGATTCAGCATTAGCTGAGAGGATGCACAAGCTGATCTGCTACCTCTGTGTGGACAACTGCACCAGTGCCATTACTGCAGTGCCTGAGCACTGTCTGAGTGCTACAAGGCAGAGAAAAGACATTTCCTAGGAGGGACAAGATGATACTCAACTGATTCCTCATGTATCCTGATGTATCTAAGCGGGTAACCCTTCCAGGAACACCAGAAGACCCCACCAAATTTGACAAACCCTTTAGTCCATCAGCAGAGTTAAAGTAAGAGCTGTGTTCTGGACTGATGCATGCTAAAGCAAAAGCCTCAGATGTGCTCAACAAAACCTTTGCTTACTCTACTCTCAACCTTGTATGCAAAAATACCCTAAAAAGTTCAGAGTGGACAGAGGGAAGCCACATCTTTCACTGCATGTTTTACAAGCATTTTACATACAAGAGGCACTTTAATAAAACATGAAAGAACGTGCGTTAGCTTTTAGCTTTTAGTGCAGCCTGGTCTTGATAATTCTTCCTTTTATCTGATGCTCCTAATAGATGCATATCCCAGAAGAGCAGCTTCCTCTCATGATCATGCCTCTCCCCAGTGTCAGGGAGCTCTATTGTTTGAGTGGGACACTGCCAGCTGCAGGATGGACAGGGACTCCCTCAGCCTCCAGGCCCAATCTTACAGATGATCTCAAACCATCTACACTAAGCCCCTGAATGAGAATCTTAGCACAGGGAGTGAAAACAGTAATGTATGAGAAGTCAACGTAGCATGTTCACAACACTGTCTGGCAGCAGAAAGGAATGTTCCAGCAAAAACTTTTTGGGATGTGAAACTCACTATCTAGAAGCAGGTTGTAATTACCAAGCTTGGCCAAACACATGTGCAGCAGGATCTGGGACACTCCTCTGGCCAATCCCACACCAAAAAGGGCCATTCATTATTACTAATTGCTGCCTTGCCTATTTAGGTGTCCATAGCATTTTTCCACTTCACCTAGCTGAGACTCTATAAATCTAGAAAACTTGGAGACTACTAGCAAACAGGTCAAAAAGTCTCAAGAGAGAAACAGGTTCTTCCAGATTAAAAACCAAAAGCCAAAAAAGTGTTTCAAAGCTCAGTTAGAAGTTAAAATTTACAACTAGAGTTTCCTCAATTTCATTTTGAGCATATGTTCTGAAGATTTAATAGAATTCCTTCTTCCTGATGAGCTCAAGTTTAATTCTGTGCCACTAGAAGCACTAATCCAAAACAAACTTTTAGCAAGTGTTGCCAGTCATTTAAATTATATCCTTAGGGAAAAAAACAGTTTGGGGCACCTGAAATTTACATTCGGTTTAGTTGGCAACACTTTGTTTTCATTTCTAAATTTTATATTTCTGGCCAAAACGCTTAGAAATACCAACAAAGGAAGAAAAAGAGAATGAAGCTATAGTTTAAGTGCACAATGCCTCAAATCTATGGAAATTAGCCATTTTTGAAGAGCATCTTGGATGCATGTACTGTTTTCCATACCAAAGGCCAACTGCAAACCTAAACAATGTACGTGCTCCCCGCAGTCACTATCACTGATACACTGCTGCAGCAGCAGGTGAAACACTCGAGTGCCGGGATTTACAGATCTCGCAGTAGAATGAGAGGAAAAACAACAGAGGAGTAGTGAGCACTACAGAAGGNCCCCCCGCTCAGTGAAGGCCGCAGCCAGCGCAGACGGGAACCTGCGCTGCCCCGCGCCCCCCCACCTCGCCCCGCTGCCCGCACGGCGCATGCACCGCTCCGCAGGCCCACGGGAAATGGAGTCCCCGATCACGTCCCTGGCAAAGGTCCGACCAGCGGGTAAAACTACAAATCCCGGCAGGTTTCGGGATTGGGGGCACGCTGGGAGCCGGGTGGCACATGCGTTATGCGCAGTGCAGGGGGCCGACGGGGGTTGTAGTAACATTGGGGCAGTGACGGTGCGAGGTGCGGCCCGGGGNGGTAGTCTAACGTGCACAAATAAAGAAAAAAAAATCCAAGATTTACATGCGCAAAGCCTGCTGGTGCCTGTGGGCCCCTCTGCCAGGTCCTGCCTCACTCCAGTTTAACTTCTCCCGCTCTCGGGTGGCACCTGCAGCCCCCTTCCCCTCCTCCCAATNCTGGGCGGGCGAGGGAGGGAGATGAGGAGGCGCGTCCTGCAGGTGCCGTGTGGGCAGTTTCCGGCTCGTCCCTCCCTGGGGTGGAAGGTACGGCTGGCTCCTGAGCCACAGCCCCGCGCTCTCAAATGCCCCCCAGGCTGCTCTCGTGTTTTGGTCCGGCTGCGCTCCGCGCTCGCGCACTGTCGGTGTTCGAGACGATTGTTGCTGGTAAACCTAAACAGAGCCCCGTGCGCGGGGTGCCAGAAATGTCCGGTGAAAAGTCACCAGACCGAAGGTCCACAGGGGATGTGAAACAGGAAAATTTGCAGCACTGGAATGGATCGAGTAGGGTGACATCATTCTTGAGAGATGTTTGTTTGAAGCCATCCTGTACATAAAAAGCCTCCCGTGGTGCTTTGGTGCCCTTTTTCTAATAATGTTTCTAGATCAATTTTCCCTGAAAATTGGACCAAGTTTTCTTTGCTGTTCTCAGCAGCAAAGAGAAAAAAAGAATTGATCAGCACTCCTTGGACTAGCAGCTGCAAATAGACAGGAGAATATTTACCATATCCCCTCTGTTTCTCTGTTGCACACCCTACAAGACCAGCTCACGTGGTAGCCATTGCTTCTAATCCTCTTGTTTAATTAATTTGTCTCATCTCTTTCCAGTTTTTCTACATTTTTCACAGTGCCCAAAAACAAGCCTTCTTGTATGAAGCAGCAGAGAGGAATTGCTTCCTGTGGTTTTAATACCAATTATAAGACCCTAGTAAGTTTTTACTTCTCTGTAGCGAACACAACACTGAATTCTAGCCAGTTTGTCATCTAGTAAAACACTCAGATTCTTTTACTTGCTGCATTTATATATTTGGCTCTGCATTTTAAGTGAGATACTCTGAATTTCTTCCTATTTAAATGCAAAGAAGCCAGCCACAAACATTAGCGCTTGCTTGCCCATATGCAGCTCAAACCCATTGTTTTCATTCATGTGTTTGACACAGGAACAAAAGTGAAGCTTCAAGCAGGTACAAAACCAGTATCTCCTGAGTACCAGTCCCTTCTCTCATTTTCTCTAAACACTCCATCTCCTCCAGATTTTCAGGCAAGAAGATCAGAGAGAAAACAGAGGATGGAGAGAATATGCCCACTACTGGATTCCTCCCAGTGACATGTGACTAGGTGGTGCCTCATGATCCAGTGCCAGGAGTGTGTGCTGCAGCCAGTGACCCAGCAGAGGTGACAGGGAATGTCAGCCTTTGCAGGGGGTGATGCTGGCATGATCTATGCTCCCAGAGCAGTGGTCTAAGAGAAGGAGGAAGAGATAACCTGGCATTCTCCCTCTACAATCCCAGGGCATAGAAATCTCCCAAATAAAGCTTCCATGTCACCAGGACAAAAGGCTGCCATTCTTGGACCGACCCGGCCATGCTCTTGGCCGTCATACTTTAAGCCCAGACTCCAGCAGTGAAATGCCTGAAATGCTTGGCTCTAGTGGGGCTGGGCACTTTCCAGACTGCTGACAGCAGTGAAAACACTCACCACGATTATATAAATAACAGTAATTACAATGAGGGAATCCTATAATTACAAAGGGAGGGCTCCTGTAACAGCACTGAAGGCAACCAGGGGCTGCTGGTGCTTGAGGCAGGACTCTCCTGTGTCTCCTCCCTTCAGGCATCCTGCAGCTGGCTTAGGATGTAAATGGATCCTCCTGGTGGCAGCATGGCAGGCTCAGGGCTTTGACTGCATGGTTTATTTGTCAATAATACCTGATGCCGGCCTAATTGTTGGAAAATTGGAAAGTGTAATGCTTCAGCATTAGGCACCAGTGTCCTAAAGCCCTTCAGGCTGATTGATCTGTCTGGACTGTAACTTACAGGGGATTAACATCCCTGAACTATGTGGAGCCAAAACTAATGAGTGTTTAGGTGCTCGACTTAAACTTGATGGTAGAAGGTCATGGCTTGGTTATTCTGCCACACTGTCATCAGTACTCCACAATGCAGAACCACTGCAGGGGGACGGGGCAAGAGCCTCAACCACAGCACATACTGAGGAAAGTTTCAGAGAAGCAGCACTTGGCCCAGCAGCACTGAGCATGGAGTAATACCTTGTTGTGGGAACTTCACCTGGTTCTCTGCATCTGCAGCCTGATGTTGTGGCCCCTTCCCACTGTGGGATGCTCCCTGCAGCTGAATGGCCAGCTCTGCACGCACCAGCTTGCTGTATCTTCTGTGGCCAGAGGAGAGAATGGTTAGCACAGCAAGCTGTGACACCATCAAGGTGTCACATCACAGAGAAAGCAAAGAGACACTGGAGAGGTCTGTGGTGTGTAAGGCAGGGAGAAGGCACATTTCAACAGATTTACAACCAAACAAACAATTGTTTGTAGTGCAGGAACTGGGTATGTGTAGTCAGTGCTGTCTGCCACAGTAGAGCCACCCTGACCAGCTCCTCTTTACTTTTCCTTGAAACAGCAACCAAACCCCCCCTCCCTGCCCTCCACCCCGTCACTGCAGAGCACGTTGCATGAAATGAGCCCATATAGTGCTCAGGGACCTCACCATCCTTCCAGATGAAGGATGCTACCTAACAGTAAAGATATTACTGTGATTATTTTTGCAATAGCATATTGCTCTGTGCATTCTGGACTCTGCGGACCACATCCACGCCTGGTGTAACGCCATGTTAATTTGCTGTGGCAGTCATTAATTGGGTAAGGAACAGCTGGTGCTTTGCTTCAAGTGAAGCTGATTGGGTCAGTAAGTAGGTGGTTAAGCAATCTACAGCAGGTACAGCCTTACCTTTCTCTGCACTCCAGAGGGGTTTCACTTCTTGTCCCAGTGACCCATGGTGGAAGCAGCAAGATCTGGCCATGAAACATTAGGAACTTTAATCAGTGCAGTTCCTTTGGGCATTATTGCCTGAATTTTTATATTTTGAATAATAAAGGATGATTTTAAATTAAATTTGTGGAGTCACCATCTGTGTGTGCTTGGCCTTGTTTTCCTCTACTTTGGCAGTGCCTTGGCTTCATTCTTTCCAAGTTGGAGCAAAAAAGAAGGGGAAGTGAAAAGAAGGGAGTTCGCTGGTGGAAGAATATTTTGTTGTTCCCTTTGTCCTGCAGGAACTTGGCGGCAGCACTGGCAGCAGCTGCTGCTGGGGCTGTGTTTCACAGTGGTGAGCACACAGGCAATCTCTGATAGCATAAGAGCTTGTGAGGTGGCAGGGACCCCTGCACCCAGAAACATCCCAGCAGTTCAGCTCAGCCTCTCCAGCCCAGCTTGTCCCTGACGGTGGCATGTTTCACACAGAGCTCTGGCATCTCAGCTAAAGGCACTTGGTGTGCAATGGCCTGGGAAAACTGAGGGCAGAATGGCTCCCTGCAGCCTGTGGGCAAAGGGGCTTTTTTAGGACAAAGGGACGCTCAGTCATGCAAGAGCAAAGGGAGAGAGTCCAAGACCACACAGTAGGAGTTATGTTCACTGAGCAGGACAGTACTCATTACCTGGTATAAAAAGATGTGCAAGGCTGCACGTATGGAGGGGATGACCAGAGAAAAAGGCTTGTCTGCAGAGAAACTGCAGTAGTGTAGGCTAACATTAGTAGTAGTGTAGATTAACATTTACAGGTTGAGCTGATTGTGTCCCTTGTGCTACTGAAAAGGGGAGCTGCATCCTCTCTCCTGTCTCTGACAGCCACATGTTTCCTCCTCTCACCTTCTGCTGGCTCCACAACCTGTTTGCTAGCACAGTGAGCTGGTTTAGTTCACTTTAGTGGCAGGAAAATTATACTCAGAAAATATAAACTAAACACTTTGCTAGCAAGTCAAACTGGCTTTTTCTTGTGGCCACACTAGTGGAAAAGCTATTGTAAGGGCAGGTGGGACCAGGACAGGGAAGGATGAGACTGGTCTCTCTCAGTTATTGGAAGCTGCTAATTCAGCAAATAGAAGGTGGGAAACCTCGTCTTCACACTTGTCAGGGTCTCCTGACCCCCTGGGGGCTGAGAGCCCTGCCTGCACTGAAAGCATTATCACTGGCTCTGGATGGCCTAGGCAGAGTGCCTTGGACAGGGCAGATCCTGAGAGTTTGGAGTCCTTACAGGGATCCTGAACAGATTAAACCTGAGCTCACTTCCCAGTTTCCCATCTTACTGGGGTGCTGCTCCCCCATCAGATTCACTTGGCCACTGGGAAGCAGAAGATGCTGAAGCCCTGGTCCCAGTCCTCTCCATAGACTCTGTAGGTGCTTTGTTTAAAATATGGATTAAAATAAATCAGGGCAACAACATTCTTGAACAGGTACTATACCGACTGTTCAGCAGCCTTCCCAGTCTCCGTGGTCTTGCCAGAGGTCCTGGCATGGAGCACCAGGCTGAGGCACCTACAGAAACATATACCCCAACTCCCAACCAGCCAGGGGCCCCCAGCACAGATCTGAAAGTGCCTCTTTACCCTTAAAGCAGCTGCTTCACTCTCTGAGGTCTTGCTACCTCCCCTGGGATGTGTCCTTTGGTGTTTGCAGCACCTTCCATCAGCCTGTCCTTGACACAGCAGCAATGACAAATTCATCAGTCCTTCAGCAAACCTGAGTCCAGAGGAGCATTGCTGGGAGCTCAGTGCTGCAGCCTGAAGGGTGGCAAAAGGGAAAGAAAGATTTCTTCTTATGAGGAGAAAAAACAAACCCAAACCACCAAACCTGACCCGACAGAACAAAAACAACCCCAACAAGTACCTTGTAGTCAGAACAGCCTTTTAAAGCCTCATGAATATTTAGTTTGTCCTCATGTAAAATATATGACTTTGTGTAAGGATCAGGCAAAGGAGGTGCATGATTTTTTTCTGATTTATGGGCCCAGCAACGGATTATTCATAGCAGAGCAGCTGTGTGGAAAGATTCATCCACTGCAAAATGTGATTGTACATCAGGCAGTGTGAGGGAACAGAGCTATGACTAATGGCTACTTTACATATAAATGAGAAGGTTTGCGCTAGGAACTGTAAAAAAAATACAATCGTTCAACTGACGGGCCTGGCCTCTTTATCACAAGTGCTGCACAGGGGCCAAGGAAAGCCAGGAACAAGCCTGGCTGAAGGCGCTGCCTTCTCTCACATCCTTCAACATGCAATAAATGAGGCAACAGCAGTTAAGGCTTCCAAGGGCCAAATCTGTTGCTGGCATCAATCTGCAATGGGTGAAGGCAGATGTTTCTCCTCCTGCCTTAAATACCCCTGAAGTCCCTCCTGGCCAGGCTGGGATGGACCCTGCTTTGAGCATCATGCTCAAAAGCAGAGGGGCAGCATGAGCCAGGGTGCTTGGCACAAGCCCCAGCATAAACCCTTTGCTTCCCCTCCCCACTGTGATCACAGCACCCCCCACGCTCGCTCTTCTAGCCGAGACGGGTTGTCTAGACATTGCAGATGTGGACAGATGTTGGGGCTGTAATTTATAACAATGGCCTCCAGAAGGCACTTCCAATTTGTTTCGCTAAAGCTTTAAGTTACAGGCAGCAAGATCTCCTGTAAATACTCTTGACTTACATAGTAAGTACATAAGAGAGTTTTCCTGGCAAAAGCCCACTTGCTGCAGTGACTGTGCCTTTCTCCATATCACAGAGGCACATTACAATTCATAGATCCAAAAGCAATTGCCCTCTGCCATGGAATCAATGAGTCCAAGAGTGACCTGGGTTCCAGGAGCTGACAGACATGCAGTTCCTAGAGGTTGCTTCTACAGCATCATTCACTGCTCGGAGGAGGAGTTTGGAATCCTGCCTGCAGAGTTAACCCACTCATTCAATGTGCACCCCATTCCTCGTGGGACATTTGCCTGCCATTTGGTGCCTGAAGGAGAACTCAGAAAAGGAGATTTGAGATTTTCCCAGGCCTTGAAAATACTCCCAAGAGGGACACCTCTCTTGAAAGCAAAAACGCCCTCACAGGAAAGATTTCCCTCTAGGAAATGATGCACACAGCCTTGTCTCTGCCCCAATTCCTACCAATCCTCTTCAGAGCAGCCCAGAGTAGGTATCACAAGGCCTTCTCCTTCTGTCACCCAATATCTCAGACACTCCTTTTGCTGCTCTAACCTTCCTGTGAAAGACAACCATCGTCCGAGTTTTGCAAGCCTGCAGAAGATACCATTACAATGAAGGACCCAGCCTGTAGCCGTGGATGAAGAGGGCACCCAAGAGTCTTAAGCAACTACTTTGAGCATTTGCAGCCTTCCAACCAAGAGTTAGACAAGCAAGGGATAATTCCCCCAACATTGTTTCACAGCACCTACAGTTAATCTGCTTGCAGAGTCAGAGGGGGAAAAATAGAAGCCCCTTAGCAATTATTTGCTCCTGCAACTGTATTTGTGCAGATTGTTCCTAAACTGAGCAGCATTAAAGTGCTCTGCAGTGGCTGTATTGGTGCACAGGTGCATGAGTACCTATGGAGGCATATGCTGAACTGGCTGGAAGTCCCTCCAGCAGTCCCTAATAAATTACAAAAGGTGTTTCTAACATCCAGCAGCCAGACAGGCCCCAGAAATCCCACTCTGTAGCAGATTCAGTCATGCTAGGTACACTACCAAGAGGACCACTGCCCAGGAAACTAGCAAACTCCTTCATTTCAGTCTACATAGATTTCCACATTTGTGAGTGTGTCAGTCCCATTCATCTCTATGGCTAGGCAATCATACTGGTGAAAATCTGTGAAGACCTCTGCATGTATAAAACCGCCAGAAAAAAGAGACATGAAGTTTTATCTGATGTTCATTAGAGATGGACATATTTGGAGACTGGGAAATAGCATATGGCTGAAATCCCACTTTCAAGACTCCCGGCACAGGACATCAACCAAAAGAAAATTAAATATGTATATATTTATAGAATCATATATATATTTAACTTATAAATATATATTTGACTTATATATATTTGAAACAAAGAGCACAGAGTGTGGCTGGAGCCAGCCACTATGACAATTTCACCCATAAAGCAAGGTTATGGAGAAGCAAGACCCTGCAAAATCTGGAAGACACAAAGTGCTTCAATTAGAGGACATTTGTGTGAGGTTTGGTTGGGATTAGAGACATGCTCCATTTGGATTTGCAGCTGAAGGTCTGCAGCCATGTGAGAGAGTCAGAAACAGAAACCCACTGATCTCCCAGAAGAGTGGGAGCAGAGACCAAACCAGCACAATCATGCTTTGTAAAATTGGTGTCACTTTGGTTCTAGAGTTTGCAATTAAAGCAATGGGAAATGGCAGTTTTCATGTTTTCAGCCAAATTAAAAAGTCTTACTTTCCCCAGCCCCCAGAAGTTTAATCTCAGATTTAATGAAACATTTAATTTGAAGCAATATATCTTAATTTGTGGGGAAGCAATTTATTGAATTAAAGTAAATAAAGTAATAAATTATTTATTGTTCTTTAATTTTAAATTTTTCAGCGGAGTGATCAGCTGAATTCAAGGCAAAACAAATGTCTGAGCCCCCATTTACCTTCATCTGCAGGGAGAATACTCGATGCTTCTTTCAACTCAGCATGGTGTGGGAGAAGGTCTTGAAGGAGAGGCTTTTCTAGGAGGGAAGCAGGCTTTTGGCACTCAGCTCCTTTTGCAACTACGAAGGCACATTTCCACACTGCTTTACATACCTGTGATTATCAGTGCAGGGGAGGCACAATGGTGCTGCAGCTCATTCTGCAGGCAGCATTCAGAGCAGCCCAAGGCAGGCAGATGGTTTCATCCATGGGAATCTGACTTGGAGACTTTTCTGTGCCTAGAAGGATGGTGTGGGGATTAGGATCCAAAAGTGGATTTTCTCCATTTCAGCTTTAAAATGGGAAAGCAGAGCAGGCCTCTTAAGTTTAGGTTACTCTTCTAAAACATGTCACAGTTGCAAATTACATACCCAATACCTGCAGCCCAGCCAGCTGCTGCTGAGTCCCAGCCTGGAGCTATGCTGTCCCTGCTAAGGGAGAAAAGCTACATTTTTATGGGAGAGGAGTGGGCAGTGCAGGGAGGACAGGACCTATTCCTCACTTGCACACTTTGTGCCCTGAACCAACTTCTAAAGGAAAATACACACCCAAATACTGCGTCTTCCCAGACACTTCAAAGCTGCATGCTTCATGACCCAGCATTTCTAGATCCCATGTAGGATTCTAGCAACTAGTAGAATAGAACGCCAAGGTTGAGGTGCACAGATGACCCCAAGGAAGAAAACAAGCCAGACCCTTCAGCTTCCCCAACAGTCAAGAGGATAAGGTGGCTCTGGGACTAGTCAGCTCCATGGGCATGAAGCCTGGGGCTGGTACTGCTGTTTCCAGAGAGCTGGACTGGACGACTCCCTCCCCTGTTTGCTCAAGCACTTCCAATTAAACCCAGTGGAATTCAATCTCTTACTCTTAATAAACTTCCCTGTTTCCTTGCCAACTCCCCTCCGGACACCAAGATGCTATTACTCCAAACACAACAGGAAAGGGCTATTTTTTCTGCAAACTTTCTGACTGAAGAGGCAAGCACGATCCCCCCTAGCAGGATCTGAGCCATTAGGATCCATGAAAATTAACTGCAAATAAACATTTGGGAAGGGGAGGGGGAACGGGGCTGCCAAGCCACAGCAAAAAGGTTGTGCACATCCTTCCCCAGACAGGTGAACACCTCCAGTTGCTAAATAGTGTGTACCTGCACATGGGACCCAACACAGAATTTGGGAACTTGTGTTCTGCTGTGAGCATGTGTATCTCCAAGGATGATGCCCCTTATTTTCTTGCCACCACAGGTCCATTTTCATGCATCCCAGGCATGCAATTCTCTGGGTGGGGAAGCTCTAACAGCCCTTTTCTTGTTGCTAACACCACTCTACCGCATGCACATGTAAGGAAGCTTTACAACCCCCCTCCTCCAGCCTAGAGTCCTCATCCCCACGTGCTACATCTCCATTGCACAGACCCAGAAGATTAATGCAGCCATCTCCCCTTTCCCAAAGCCCTGGTCGCAGCTTTGCAAGGCAGGAGCCTCCTTCTCCGCTCTCCTCTCCCTGACAGATGCCTCAGAGCCCGGGGCCGCAGTTAAGGTGACAAGATTCAGCAATTCTTTATGAACATTTCATTCCCGCTCGCTACACGACGTAAATTAGATGGTGTGTTACATTCGGGCAAGAAGCACGATATGTCACTGTGGCGCCGGCCCATTGGATGGAGAGGCTAATCCTGCCGTGAATTTCATTACTGCTTTTATGCCATTGGAATTAGCTCGGTGACAGCGAGCCTGATTGTCTTTCACTAGGGGTTTGCCAGGGCACAGGAAGGCTTCCTCCCTGATGGGAGCACTACTGAGTGACCCCGCTCTGTGGCCGCTCATTGTGCCTTCCCTGAGGCAGGGAGAGAGTGGTGTCCACCCCGTGGGGAGCTCTGATATTCCTCCTCCCCAGTGCTCACATAGAGAGACTGAAGGATCAACTTGCATGGGTGTGGCCAGCATGATGACAACCCCCCTCCCTGTATCAGAAAGGTGTTTTATCCCTCCTCCTCATCTTTATATTCACATAGGCAGTTGTCCTGAGAACACTTTTCTTGCTATGGTGGATTATATTCTCCCAGCACACAACGTGTCAGGTACCAGTGCTTGAGAACCAGGGACACAAGCTGCAATCTGTGCTGCAGCTGGGCCAAACTCAGTTCTCATACCAGTGTCTGCACTTGCGGGTTTCATGCCCTTGCCCAGCATAGGAAGAGATGCATAAGATGCACAGAGCCATTTGCCATCTCTCAGGCTCAGTTTGGCCCAGTTTCCTCCTGAAGAATCCTGATGAAGAATATCCTAAGTCTGGGTAACTCGGCAGGTGCTGACCATAGGGAGTGAAACTGGACAAGTTGGTCCTGTCCTGTGTTTATCACTCTATCTCTCCTGTTATAGTGCTACTGCTATTCAGGGGGCAAAGCTAGGAACATACAAGAGCTTTCCAAAGAGCCAGCACTTACCTCGGTGACATTGCTAAGAGGTCAGACACCCTGAGGGTGGCTCCCAGTAGGAAGTGGCAGAGAGAAATCTGGGACACCTGGAAAGCCCAAGCGAAACAAAGGTAAGGCTTGCCACATCCACCTCTTGTATCCACTGAGCAAGTTGCATATTCCCTGGTGAAACAAGGGGTCTCAGAAACATGCTGTAAGCTGTCCCCTGATGCTATCTCCAGACCCAGCCATCGGGAGTCTGCTGAACCTGAGTACCCACATTTCATAAACATCATGGCTTTAGTTCCCCAAACCTAGCTTTTGGAAATACTTTCTCCCTCCCCAAAGGCCCATGACAGCCACAGCTCACTCCTCTCCATTTTTATGTCCTCTCCCATCCACCCTGTCCACCCCAAGAGTGCATCCAGCTACATTTGCTATCTCTCTCCCAAGATAAGATGTCTCCATGCACTTAACCAGTGAACACCTATGTGCAGACCCACACCTGCCCACCTCTTACTGAAGCACTTGACCTTTCTCCTGGTGCTTTTGAGCACTGCTGCCATTTACAATGTTTAAATGTCAGTGTGATGCCCTCCAGGGGTCCAGAAGATTGACTTACGAAACACTTGAAGGTTGCAGATGACGTTGGTGATGGTCATCAGGCTGATCTAATTGGTTCTGCACTCTAGCACAGGTTCAGAAACCAAATTGCAGGAGCAAGGGTAGGAGCACGTATTGATCATCACAGCCTATCATCCCAGAGCATCTCCAAAGTTCAGGTTTTGTGGTTCTGCATAGTTACAACTTCAAACCCTCTTCCAGTGCTGGGTATGGCCCCTGGAAAATGCACAGGAGGCTTCAAAGCCAGATTACTAGCAGGAAAAAACTCTCATAACATTCATGGATGGAAGGTCTAGGTATACAGCAACTGCTGAAGTGCTCTGTGCCTCCAGACAGCCCTGTCCTGCTCTCCTTCTGGCTGCCCCAGTGTCTTGTCCCAGGGCAGCTTTGGGTGATCCAATTCTCAAAGTACTGGTGCAGGCACTGCAAGACATCCTCTGGGACTGAAGGAGCCCTCCTGTGCTGAGTGTTGTACAAACACAGCAGGAGAGCTGATATCTGTAACTGGCAAAGGACCATGTTGCACCCGCTGAGAGTCAAATCCACGTGGCTGGGGTGTTACCAAAGGGCAAGTTAGATCTGAAACCCATCCATCAGGGTGAATCTGAGAGCAGAGATGGTCTAACTGTACAGTCTGAATATCTGGAGAGAGCCAGTAATACCGATGTCTGGAGCTCTGCTCTGTACTCTTGGCCCCCTCCTCCCACTCTCAGGACAAGAGGATGCACAGCCCTAATGCACATCTATTAGTCAAAGTGCTCTCCTCTTAGGTAAGTACTTTGGGAAGCTTTCCTAGTCCCTCACAGTAATACTCCATTAGTCCTTCACTCCAATTAGTGGGAGGAGGAGTGGGAGGGGATGGGAAGAGCAGGAGGAAGTTAACAAACCGATTTGGGTTGATAAACTACGTAAGAGGTTTGTCAAAGACAGGAAAAGGAATAAAAGCAGTCAAACCTCAGGATAAGTGCTTGAAAGTACATAAGACCAAGGTGTAGTGGACAAGGGCTCCTGATCTCTCCCCAAAGGAGGGGGCATGATGCAACCTTTCCTTTGTCCTTTGAGATGGGGAGGCAGGTAGCACCTGGAGCTTGGATGGGGATGGAAGCCCCTTGCCAGCAGTTTGGGGGATCTGTTGTTGGGTTCAACCAGGATGAAAAAAATAAAATAAAATAAAATGAGGATAGAATTTTCTATTGTGTTCCCAGCCTTCTTTATAGACATTTCCTCTTCTCCACCATCAAGTCAAATACAAACATGCCCCCAAAGAGCAGGGCCAGGGCAGGGGACCGCAGTGCTCAGAAGAAATCAGATTGGCTTTGTGACATGTCGGGAGAGATGACAATTGAACCCCAGAAGGCAGAGAGTGTCCTTTTTCTGGGGATCACTGGGGTCCAAGTACCACTGTCTGAGTAATGTCAGACACTGCTCTTCACAGCTTGAGAAGCCTCCTGACACTGGAGATAGCCAAACCTGGAAAGGACTCACCTGTGATAGGGGACAGGCTCTAGGCAGATCCAGCAGGAAAAAGTCACTGGAGAAAGCAACTGTTGGGGCACTACAGCATATGACTGTCCCTCAGCTCAGCTCTGTCGCCCCGTCACAAAGTGCCCCAGTGACAGAAGGAAGGGTGGGAGAGGCTGGTCCCTCCCAGCCCAAAACCTGGACCAGCCCACCAGCACTCCGAGCATCACTTCCCTCCCCTCCAAGCCTCTCCTCTTGCTGTGCCAATCGTCCAGGCTTCAGGCAGAGCTGATTCATAGAGACAGCTCTCCCGGCAGCTGAGAGCAGTCTCGGCTGGATTTGCCCCCAGACGCAAGAAAGCCTTGGACAGATAATTCATCGTGCAGCCCGACGCAGCTGAGACAAGGCCAGGAGCTGTACAGAGCAAAAATAAAAAAGTCACCGGGACTCCCCATATCATATATATATCAGCCAGCAACAGCTCCATAGGGAACAAAGGTATTCAAGCATTGGAAAGAGAGTGCTTAGCAGTAAAATAGGTCCTGGAAGCCCTCGGGCACTATTTACTGGGGAATGAATCTACCTTGGTGACTGATTGCAGCCTTTTAACCTGGATAAATCAGATGACAGATAAGAGCGTCTCCCAGGTAGCCCTGCCGGCAGGTACCTCCATTACAGCCCCATCCATTTCAGCCAGCTCTGTTACCAACCAGGGGACTCGTAGCCTGCTGTGTGGGGTGAGCCCTGTGCCGGGATCAGTTGGCACAGGTGCCTACTAGTTTTTGGAGCACCTCTGCTCTTCTCTTTGTGTCAGGGAAGGCAAGGAAGCCTTTTCCAGCTAGAGAAGAAGCAAAAGCAGCTGTAAAGCTGAGGACTCATCTCTCCCTCTCTCTGTAACTCCAATGCATCCCATACCCCAGACTACTGCTGGGGTGGGGAAAGGACATGCAATAGATGCCAGCATAGATTTCTGGGCTACACCACTCCAGCACACTTTTCTCATCTGCAGAGGGCACCTTCCAGCTGCTTGCAGGACCCATTACAGTTTCTGAATCAGCCTATATCACATCTGAGAGATGGCAGAGACAGAGCCATCCCCAAAGCCACTTATACTGCAAGGACAGCCATCAGCTGGGAAAGAAGCTTGATTTATAAAAGGACACTTACAAGTCGTGAGTGCTCGCAGGCAGGAGTGAACAGGTAGCCTGTCCCAGTCTTTCATTTTGAGAGATGCCCTGTCTGCCACCCCATGGCACATATTAACTAGCATTCAAGCATCTGTAATATGCACCTTCCCTGCTTATCCTGTCCCAGAGACAGGCTGTAGGGACCAAGTCTTCCATCTCCCCGTGTGGCTCTCTAGCAAAGCAGTCAGGAACGGCGGCAGTGCTGCACAGCAGTGCAGTGAAGGCAGCAGCCCCTGGCCATGTGCTTTCAGACTCAGGGCATGCAGGGCTGGTTTTGCATGCACCATCCTGCCAGGTCAGCCACAGCCCACCGAGGAACTGGCACAGGTTAACAGCATCAGAATCTGCCCCATGCAGGCTGAAGCTGCTCCTTTGTGTTTGCCTGCCTGTTTTTCCCCTTTGAGCTCTCAAAACTTGCAAGCACACACGTAACATCCACAATTTCAGCCACTGCAAAGTCTAGGCACCATCCTATCCCATTTCTGCTCCTAATGCCTTTTATTGCTGCTTCAGCCTTTGGAGGGCCCCAGTAACTCAACACTCACCCTGCAACTCTCCTGACACAGCAAGGAGTGCTCATGAGGAACACCAACATTGCAACAGCCACTTGAGCAATTAGTACTCAATACCTCCTTTTATCTTGCAAAAAGGAGAACTAGTGCCTTCCACAATGCAGCTTTCCCACAGGCACCTTTCTGGGGCAGAGTAGGGACCCTATGTCGTTCCCTCTCCTCCTTTATGGATTTGAGGAAGAACACAAAAGGCACAAACAGGTGTTCTAGCACCTTATAACCCAATCCTCTGCTCTGCTGCTCTCTCCAGCACAGCTCCCACCCAGGGCCAGATGCTGATGTTCAAGAGAATTAATTATCCACGTGAGATAATAATCCTAAGCAAAGCACTGGGTGGAGAGGAGTTAAAGGAACAGAGCTTTTGTCTCTGAGATAGAGTCTGGGTTTAGAAAACCTCACAGTGCTCCATCACTGCTCCCAAACAAGAGACTTCTGAAAACTTTGAAAGCAGACAACAAGGGTGGGAAGGATGCTAGAGAATTGAACTTTGGCTTTGCATGTTGGATCAGCATGGCCTGGAAAGTGCAAAATTGTTCCTGGGATTCTGTGCCTTGGCATGATAGTTTCTGGAGTGAGAATGGGAAACAAAATCAAACTGACATATCTTGAGTCTCTCCATATGGGAGTGCTCCCTACCATGCCATTCCTATGACAGCTGGGTGCCACTTTCAGCCAGAGGCATGCAGAGCAGGCACGGGATGTTTGCTGGGGCTGAATGCAGAACAAGGCATGTAGCACAGGGATAGTGGTGCCCTATTTGCACCAGAACAGGCACAGTGATGCTCAGTCTGCCAGAAATCACCAAAATCAGTCATGAACCCTTTCTGGCTGGTTTAAACTCATCAGGCTGGGATTTTTGGAGTTGCTGAAATGAACAGGAACTCCTGGTCAGGGTTATTCCTGACAAGCCTGCAGAAGGGGTTTCTCCTCTGCAGTAGCTGTTAATCATGTTGGGAACTAGAAGAGGATGGGTCTGATCCAGCAAGTTACATCTCAGTAGGAAAATCCCATCAATTCCCTGCAACTGCTCTGCTCTTGTGTGGTGGGTTGGATGAGGTACCTGATTCCTATGGGAATNGCAGGGATTTTTTCAGTCGGATTGCTTCCCTGATCTAGCCTCTATACATCCTCAGGGACAGTAGACCTGAACGGGGTTAGACAAACAGCTTGGCTGAGCAGCAGGGGTGGGGGTGCCCTGGGGCAGGATTAATCCCGGCTTGACACATTTCCCACACACCAGAGCATTCGAGCTGAGATGGAGATGCTCCAGGGAGCCGGGCAGGGGCTGGTAGGCTTCAGGGACCAGGATGTCCCCTCTACCCAACCACACAAACTGCGGCATGTCCCTGCCCCACTCTAGGGGCATGATGCGGATGGGACAAGAAGCCAGTGACTGCCTGTCTGTCCAGCCAGGTCTGTCAGTCCAGTCGGGTTCCACATACCCAGGAGGTCAAAGAGAGATGAAGCCGTGTGTGTGAGCACTGGAGAGCACCGAGGATCCACCCAGAGCCTGACCTCCCTATCCATCAGAGATCGCACCCTGGAAGCCTTATTCAGCCATCATTAGTATGCAAAGACTGTGATCCGAGAGAGGGGGAGAGAGAAAGGGAGAGAGAGGGAGGGGGGAGAGAGGGAAGGGAGAGAGAAAGAGAGAAAAAGCCAGTTGTTTTATTCATGGCTGGTGATATTATAGACTGAGTGAAAATCACATTATCGTAATGGGAAAGTTAGAGTTGCCGTGATGATGCCCTGAAGCTTGTGTGCTGATTGGGGTGTGATTGCTATCTGTATTTATATGTAGAAAGCAAAGTTCACTGCCAGTTCAAGATGGTGGAGCCTGCTTCTTCATGCTACATAATTCTTCAGTAGGGAGAAACTAAGAGCAGCCGGGACTGCTGAGCAGGCGTGGGTGCTCCCGCCGTGCGGGGCCGCGGGCAGAGATGGTTTGTGCTGCCCAGAGATGATGTGGGCTGCTGCCGAGCCGGGGGCGGGCTGGGGGCAGTGGCTGTGATGGGATGGGGGCCGTAGGTGTGAGCACCCGGGTGCGTTTGCCTGTGAGTCATTCTCACAGCCCTGGTTGATGGCGATGCCGGGGAGACTGAGCCACGCTTTCAGTTTTGAGGATCCAGAGCGATGGAGGGTGCAGAGCAGCGAGAGGAGGGGATCAATGTAAGTGTTGTGGTGCTGTTTGCAGGCTGCAGAGGGCTGCAAGGGCTTTGGGGATGTGAATTATTGATGCCTCTGGTATTTCTGTGAGATGGAGAATCAGTGTGACCTCCTGTGGACTCTGCTTGTCCCATCCGTTAGCCAGCTTTCCCCCTTGTCCCCCAAAGATTCCTTGAGTGAATGAGCAGCCTTGGACTTTCCTTCTTCAAACTCTGGCTTCAGCTCTACAGCTGGCACAGTGCTGGGTGTCTGTGCAGCAGCAGGTAGTGGGGATGTAGGTGAGTGCTTTTAGAATATATCCTTGCCAAGAAAAGGATGATGCTCAAAACCCTCCAACCTCACTCCTCTTCTGCCAATCCTGTCACTCATGTCTGACTGCTGTAGGTCCTGGTCCCATCTACCCCTGGCATCCTGGAGAGGCTGTAAGCCCAAGAATATGTTCCAGACCAGAAGCTGCTATGCATCATACAGCAGCATTTGGGAAACATCCTGTGGGGTGAGGACAAGTCAGGATCACCAGCTTCCCCCAGGCAGTCACAGAGAGGAGATCCAGGGCTGGAAAGTTACTGCTCTGCTTTGTACTCAAGCAAGTGCCCTGATACTGCAGCACAAGGCAGCTTCCACTCACCAGTTTGGGTTTTTAGATCCCAAAGTAACACACATTAAAAAGATAGACTATGAACTGTGCATCTGTCAGGAGTAACACTGAGGTTATACTGGCACCCTGGTATCCCTGAGTTCTCCTCCCAAGGACACATTTTGCTGCAGGCTCCTGCATCTGCAGAGGTGTGGTGGCATCCAAGGGGTGCATTTACCTTGTGTTTCTGGGCACAGTTTGAGAGAGTAACAAAACTCAAAGTTTGAGGGAAACAGAGGGTGAGTTATTAAACAAGAAAGGAGGGAAATAAATATAACTAGTGTTGCAGAGGTAAAGTGAGGCAGATATTGGAGAAGTGGGAAGAGCAGAGAAATATGCTAAATCCTCTTCTTTCTTTCAGTGGGGTTTATAGCAAGCCTGAATGTGCTCTACTCCCAGTGGAGATCCTTCTTAGTCAGCTCAGTGGGAGCCTCCCATCTTGCTGTTGCTTTTCCTTTTCAACCCCCCATGAGGACCTGCAGCACTGTGGTGGAAATTTCCTGTGCCTCTCTAGACTCCTCACCCTTTGGTGTGCTGTACAGTCATTTGCAAACACACCTCGTGTATGAAATGCTCTTCCACTCACATTTTGCTCTGATGCAAATGGCACAAGGTGCAGTGCCCAGAGCAGTGTCCCCCAAATTTTCTCTCACAGTTCAGAGCATGACACAACCTGGGAGAAGACAGAAAAAGTCTGGATTGTGCTTGGCCTGTGTGGAGAGCTGTTGCAGAGCAGAGGGACTGAGGGATGCAGTTGCTCCACAGGGACTGCTCAGCACCAAGGTCAGAGGGAAGGACAAGTTTTCCATTCCAGTCAGAGCTCAGACCTGGCCCTTCCATGACACGAAGTGGCAGAGCCAGCTCCTGGGTGCCAAACCCCCTGTGCCCTCAGCGCACCAGATGGATGCTCATGTTCCTGAAAGAGCAGCCATTACCTCGTCCGCCTCCCTCCCACTGAGGGAGTCAAATGCAGCTCCAAAATGTGCCATGCTGCAGAGCAGAGACTGCCTGTGACCCCACCTGTCCCCTCCACCAGCCGTCACAGTGTGGCTGCCAGCCAGGACACCCCGTGTATCAGACACGGGGTAGGCTGGGACCAAAGGACAGTGAGCTGGGATGGGCAGGAGGCAGCAAGGAGCTGCCTGGAGACACTCAGAAATGGGAGAGCATGAAGGCTGCCAGCTGGGCTCAAAAGCAGGAGGAGAGGAGGCTGCAGGGCACTGTGGGACTGGGGGCAGGGACAGCAGAGGCAGAGTGAAGGTCAGGCCATGCATACAGGCAGCTGGGGAGCGTCCCTGGGGTAAAGTACAGCCTGGGGTACCTCATGACTGCCTGTGCTGATGGCTAGTGGGCAGTGCCTAAGGAGCTGCTGCTGAGCTGCAGCATCAGGTCCCCATGCCCAGCTTCTCATCACTGGGCATGGCAGTGCCAGCTGTGCCTGGCCCTGGCACCAGGCTGACATCTCTCCCTCTCCTCAGCTGCAGGAGAGGCTGTGCCAGGGACACAAGGGGAGAGGGGCTGCTCTGAGCTGCCTTTGTGCCATGCAGGCTCTGCCATGGCCAACGGCTGGAGACCACAGCCCAGTTACCTCATCCCTCAGGAGCCTATGTGCAGGCATTTGGTTGAACATGTGTGGGGCACACACACAGTCCCTGCACACACACACTTGTCATTAGGGAGAACAAGCACACACACATGCATGCAAGAAGCAGGAGCCCAAGCTCCAAAAACTTCATTTCATCATTTCCCACTGCTTGAGACATGGCACCCCTGCTCATTTTTTTTTTGGCTGGTGCATGGAAACAAATAAAGAAAATGACATCTCACAGACACAGACCTCAGCAAACACCTACAGAAAACCGAAAGCCTCCTCCTGCCAAACACCTACACAGAGCTCTGTTACACACAGCAATACACTGTTGTCCCAACACACTCACGTGGGATCATTGCAGCCAGCTCCAACTGCTTCACAAGCATCTCAGCCCAAACCTGTGTGGGGTTTGTTCTGGGTAGAGACATCACCCACATGCTCAGGCGCTGCCAATCCACGTGTGAGCCAGGTAGTGGGAGCATGGCAGGCCCAGGCTGCGCAGCCCACAGTGACCAAAGTGGTATAAACATCTGGATATTCCCATATGAACATGGGTGCACACACACACACACACACACACATGTTTTTTACCCCAGCTGTCCAGGCCAGGATGCCTCTAGCTCCCTGCTTCCCATGGCACTGCCTCTTTCCTAGCTTATCAGTTTTTCACCGTTTAACCAGAATCAGCAACTTCTGTCACCTGCTGCTACCTGGTGCATCCCTTCCCATGCTGGCTGAGTCTGTTTGAACCCACAGATGTGTGATTAAACACAGCGAGCGTTAGTGGCGAAGCACCGCTGCGCGCTCCCCGTATGGCTGATGAGCGTGCAGCTGGAGCAGAGCTCCCTGGGGTACCCTGCTGCTCGCTCAACACGCACCAGGTCGGGGGGAGGAAGGTGTCGACATGGCAGGGAGGGGATTTAAGCATTAAGCCATTTCTTTTCCCTACAAGGATTCTGAAAACTGCACCTTTTCCTGCCTAGGCATGTCTGGCTGAGCCTCTGACAGGGAGACTGGAAAGACTTTCCTTTGTAGAAAAGCTGGAGGGAACAGGGAAATAGTGAATGGGAAGAGGAATGTGAGGCAGTGGAGAAAACTGTATAGAATAGCAAAAGCAGCTGCTGTGTCTTCTCCCAGCCTTGCCACATAAAATTCAAGGGGCTTCCTGGGGAAACCAAACAGCAGAGAACATGGGGATGACACAAGGAGTTTGTGCCTTACTGCCATGTGATGATGCTGAGACCAGAGAAGAATATACTACCATATATGTTTCCAAAGGGGAAACTTTGCTGCACAGGCTCCAGCATGTAGATCACCCTCTAGCTTGTTTTAGCATATGTTCCCTAGATCCTGGGGAATTTGGTTTCCAGAGGACTCCCTTGGTTTATGTAGCCTGTCAACCAGAAGCAGTGAGACTGACCCCAATGTGATCTGTGCTGCAGGGGAGAGGAGTGAAGAGAAACGTGCCTTGATCCAACTCACTAGAAAAACCTTTGTTGGTGACTTGCCCAAACAGAGCATATCATGAGCTCAGAGCACCTGATCCCTTTTGCAAGCTGATCAGTGAGAAGCCTTTTAGGCCAGATTGAAGATGCATCAAGAGGCATCTGAGGATAGATCCCAGAGAAAAGGGACAGGGATATTTCACATTTCCCTCAAATAAATAACAACTCAGCTTTCTCGAAAGTCTAGTCCAAGCTGCAGAAACACAGGGATACACTTGGGTAATGCAGTAAAAAACTTCTCACAGCCCAGGACTGACCTGCTGTGTTCTCATTGCTCCCTGCCATGGTCCTGGCCAACACATCCTACCCAGCTCCTCTACTTCCCTCCCTAACTGGACACAGCATTAGGGCAGCCTCCCAGTGCCACAGGAATGGGATAACCACCTGGGTCAGGATGCTGTCTGCCTCATTCCTGATGGGACTGACATGTGGCTCTCTTTCAGCATGCCAGCCACTGTTGCCTACAGCAGTTCCAGGGGTGTGAAGGGTAAGTTACTATGAACACCCCCTTTTGGAGTGTGCTCTCTTGCCATTTTCATGCTGAAATCAGGGTTTTCCTTGGAGAGGGGACACAGCTGGAAAAATGCTGGTGGGGCTGTGGAACAGCATGGGACAGAGCAGCCTGCCAGGCTGGGGAGCTAGCACCGCCCATTCCAAGGGACATGGGCACCAGGTCTTGCTGCCTCTCTTATTACCTCTCTCAGCTCTATCTTTCCCTGGAGGATCCCTTCAAGACATCCGTGCACGGCACAACTCCATCTGCTCCCAGCACTGCAGCTGCTTGCTCCTCTGTCTCTTGCCTATTTTCCTGCAAACAGCCCTTATTTTTCCTGTCCTCACCTCTCCCCACTAGGTATCCCCTATCAGCCTGCATTCAAACCTTTCCTCTCTGCTTCCATCTCTTCTCTGCTCGTTCCAGGTCCTGCTGGCTTCACCACCAGCCTCCTTGCATCCCTGTGTCCTGATATAATGGGGAGCAGATGGGGTGCAATGCTCTTCTCAGAGCAGGCCCTGCACCATGGAAATGCTGAGGTGGCTGTTGTGCTACACAGAAAGGGTTAATGCATAGATGGCAACTCAGAAGCCTGTAGGAGCATGGAGCATCATTCCTGGGGAATTAGTACCACGCAAATTGACATTGTGCTCTGCAGCTGGTTTCCTCTGTGCAATGCCTTGTGCCAACAATTACTGCAGGCAGGAAGAGGAAGATAAATGGATGAATGGGTGGTTCATGAAAGATCTCTGGATGGACGGATGGATGAAGGACAGCCCAGATGGGTGCTAAGTCCAGTCAAGGTTCCGGTCTAAATTCTTAAATTCCTTATATTCATTTACTTTCCCATCTGCTGTAGTGAAACCAAACACCCCCAACTGTTCCTTACTCCCACTTTCTGACATCAATTTGATGCCATTCTGTTGGTGCTTTGCTTGCCAGTCACTTTCTGCACAGCATGGAGCACTGCAGTGAAGTAGCCAGGATTAACATCCTTCCCACAAGAGCATTGGTCCCTCAGGGCCAGATACCAGATACTCCTGAGTCTGTATTTTCCCTTGTCCTACCTGTGACACTGTGTAGTCTGATCAGCTACTAAGACCTCTACACTGATCTTCTGCATCCTAGAACTGTTCAAGGACAGATTGGATGAGACTTTGAGCAACCTGGTCTTGTTGATAGCATCCCTGCCCTTGGTGCAGGGGTTTGGGACTAGATTAAGTTTAAGGTCCCTTCCAAACCATTCCACAGCTCTATGAAACAGGTATGAACATTCCAGGACTTTGGGAAACAGAGAAGGTTGCTAGTCCCTGTCTTTCCCACACACCGTGTGATTTGCACAGCATCAGAAAAGTCTGTAGACCTCTGTGTTGTGGAGGAAATTTTCCTTCACTGGTCAGCAGCATGGCTGGAGTTACCCAGGGACACGGTTCACAGGCACAAGACAGCAGTAATCTCCCTCTTTACTAGATTTCAACCCCTTGGCTCGCCACACCTCACATCTGCTGCCTGCTGCAGGAGCCAACTGGTCAGAGGGCACGCAGAGATACTGGGAGGGTGGTGCTTTGCATTCTACAAGTGGTTTTGGGGAAAGCAACAAGGTGTTACTTGAATGGAGTCAGTGGAATCAGCCTTATTTTCCTTTTGAAATGAGAGACAACAGAACTGGTGACGCTGATGTCTTAGCAGGGAAGTGCAAAAGATAACCCTGTTCATGAGCTCTGCTCATCTGCAGCAAATGCTAATGGAGCTGGGTGACACAATATTTTTGGACAAAACATTTTTTAAAGCAGACCAAGCCCTTTGCAGAAACTTTTCACTTCAGTAGAACTCCCCCAGTTATTGTTTTGTCTATAATTCTGCAAATCCTTGAGTCCAACTTGGGTCCTAGCAAGGCAAAAAAAAAACAAAAACCAAAAAACAAACAACAAAAAAACCCACAAACAACCAGAAGTTTCTTCTAATTTTTGGAAAGCCAAGCACATTCTAAAAAATCTGGCTTTGCAAGTTGATTTTCGAAGAGAGGGAGGACAGGTTGCTTCCAGCCAATACAGCTCTGGAGTATTTACTCATTTATAGGAAAAAAAAAAAGGAGAAAAAGTGAAGCCATTGGCAGTTGCACACAAACTTGGAGAGGCAGAAGAAAAATGTCAATGCTATGTCACAACTCTAGCTGGTACAAGACAGCTCTTAAACAGAGATGTGAAAGGGCTGTTTGGGATCATGTACCCTCCATTCCATAAATTACAACTGAGTTGACAGGAGTAGAGCAATGCTGGACTGGTCAGCGGTTTTGGGAAGAGGTCCCAGATGGTTCCTATTTCATCCAAAGTGGGTCACCTGCCCCACCTCCTGTTCCCTCTCAATTTCAGACCTGGCATCATCTACCAAAATCTTTGAGTGCTGGTGGGCACCTTGCTATGGTGCTTTGATCTCACCCCCGTGCCTTTCTGAGCCCTTCCTTCTGAGGAGATATTTGTGGGGTGGGTAGAGCTGGGGGGATGGAGACAGCCACCCCCCTTGTCCCACATAATTCAGGATCCCATGGCACTGGGACCCTGTGGGCCAAAAAAACGCTGGCGCGATGCAGCTGGGCAGGCTGTCCTGTGGGCTGTAAATCATGCCTGCACATTCCTTCAGTGGCATTTTCCTCAGGACATATCCCCCCCTCAAAAAGTATAGCAAGCTTGTACCCCCCCACCTCCCCACTCCTGCCCAACAAGGCTTCAGCAGCCTCTATCCCAGGGAACAACACTCAGCCCCTTCTCGTAATTTTTGAGCATGAAGAAGCATTAAATTGTAATCTACCTTCTTGGCACTCTTTCTCCTTCCTTCCTTGTTCTTCTCCATCCCCAGCCTCCTCATCCTTCTGGGTCCATAAATCTTAATTGTGCCTGTGACTTTGGTTTTCATTTCCCCTTTCTCTTGCTCTCTTTCAGTCTTGATCTTTCTTTTCTTTTTTACGATGTTAATGAATCATATTTAGGCCTGGTCCCAGCTGTTACCATAAGGAGAGTCCCTTGCCAGCCCCCTCTCCCTACCCCCAGCCCAGATGCATGTCACTTTTGGATAAATCCAGCCAGTTGGAGGAATTCTTTGATTGTCCAGCAGTGGAGGCACTGAGTGATCCGTCACACTCCCCATGCCACCTCTGTGACATGCCATTTGCAGCACTGCTCCCCTGGGCATGGCCCACCCTATCACCATCTCTAAGGGGTTCCTGCTCCAGAGGAAGAGTCTCTCTGCTCAAAGACATGCTGAGGAGTTTTTGCAAGAAGCAGGACCTGTCAGCCCAGCCTTATGTAGATGGGAGCAAGATGTGGTTGAGGGGCTCCTGTTTCTGAGGCCTCATCTTGCCTGGAAGGGATGCAGAAGGGAGAGACAGGGCTTGTTGGGAGAACATATGGGGGCAACCTTGGCAGAGTTTCTGGGAGGTCTAAATTTAAGGTCAGGCCTTGCAATCAGTCTTTCCCTGTTCTTCCATCCCCTCCCTTCTCTGTGGCTGGCGCTGCTCCCTTGGAGCAGGAACAGTGCTTGCATCAGCTGACAGGGCTGGCACATCTCTGTGCCACATGGCATGCCATCTCCAGAGGTGACCTTGTGTCTGACACTGCTGGGACACATAGGGACATGCAGGGAGGTGGCTCAGTGTGCTCATGCTCTCCAGACCCTGCCAGTGGATATTCAGTATCAAAAAAAAAAATAAAATTGAAAGATTCCTCAATGTGCTGCTTAGGATGGTTGGGAATCCTTGCCTTGGAAAGACAGAGGGCTGAAATTACAGAGGTTGGAGAGGTCAGGCATGCTATGACATGGAGGATGTGCAGAGGTCCCTGAGAAGGGGCAAGGAGAAAAGGTGGGATGCAGGCAGACCCAAAGGTGCAGGGAGAGCCCAAGGATACAGAGACACTAAAGGGTGGCTGAGCAGCAGTGGCAGAGCTGGCACTGGGTAGCTTTGGGAGAGATGCAGAAGGCATGGAGGGCACCAGCAAAGGGGACAGGGTTGGACATCAAAGGCCTGCACTATGTACCCCAGCCGATGGGTGAATGTGACTAAGGGATGGATTCAACTGGCTTCCAGCCATGGCCAGCCAGCACTGGCTCCCAGAACTTCCATAAATGCTTGCCTCTAGTGCCCAGTGCTTTGTTGCTCCCCAGCAATGCACCAACCTGTCACACCAGGGATCACATGGGCCAGCAATGTGAAAAGCCCATGAGCTTTCCCCTCATGCCAGGTGCGCTCCCCAGCACATATTTCAGCTCCTTGTTCAGGCTGTTCATAGGTTCCAGGTTACTTCCAACCATTGCCTGAAAGGCATATTCCATTTCTTAATGCTCCTGGTTCTCTGGAAGCTATCTTGAAGCTCCTTCTTTGCCTCCCTTCCCTGACGCCTGTGCCTCTCAATTACACCCTTTCAGCCCCCCATGACTGGCTCCTAGTGCTAATACCCCTCAGATATTTGCAAGCTATCATCGTGTCCTCACTGTGTCATCATTAGGTTAAGCTCCTGCAGTTAGCTCCTTCAAAAGTTCCTTGTAAATCTTTCCCTTTACACCTCTGCTTGTTTTCATAGCTTTTTCTGAATGTCTTCCAATCATGCCAATGGCTTTCAGGTCATAGGCCTGGCAATGACCCTTGGACCTCTGCTTGGGCCAAAGGCAAAGCTGCTAAGGGGTTTTCTAGGCTAATCCTTCCCTCTGTGTATCTGTGCCCAGTCCCAAATCATATCAGCACCTTTCCCATGGCAATCTCATCTTTACTGGCTACTCATGGCTGTGCCTGTGTTCCAATACCAGCTAAACCAATGTAGACTGGAAAAAAAAAGATGGTAACATTCCATTCTGCTTATTCCCTTTGGAAGAAAGCCAGACTATTTTCCTGTAATCTCATAAGGGAAGAGGTGGCAACTTACATGAAAAGTGGAGCAGGTGAAAATGGATCAGGATTCTTTCCCCCAGTGAGAAACCAAGCCACCAACGGGTATTTGAGGTTTGGGGCTGGAACAAACTTGATGGGGCCCATCTGTTACTTTTCGCTTTGCAGATCAGCTGTGTTTTCCCAAGCTGACCTTCATCTGCTATTTCAAACCCCAGGTCAGGGTTCCCATGGGCTTCATCCAGCTCCCACTGGGAATGAAACCGGGTGCTAAATATTTTGGTGTCATTTCGCTATCTGTTCCTGTCTTTACTACCACCTACAGGCTTCAGAAATGAAGCAGCCTTTTCCCAGATCATTAACAGGGAGCTTAATTAAAAGCTGTCATAACACCAGGCATCATTGCTGGGAAAGGGTAGTCCACTTTGCAGATGGGTGACAGGGTTATGCTGTTCTCATTTTCCTGTCAAGAACATGCTTTTTTTATCACTGACTCCAGGACTCATTGTGCCTCCAACTCATTTTAACAACTTGTACCTCCTATAACTTTTCTGCCCTTGTTCCTTGTTGAAGTTTTGACCAGTTTTTAAAATTGAAAACGCCCCTTTAAAATTAAGAATACAGGTTTGATGAAACAAAATATTGCAGGCTATTTCTGTCCCATCACTATCTCCTCTGGAGTATTTATCATTGTGAGATATTTTGGGGTTTTAAAGCTATATTCTCATTAGCAGGTTTGGGGAAGGGATGAAGTGGTTTCCTAATACCCACAAAAAACTTCCTTAGATTTAGATGTCATGCAGACAGAAATGTCAGGCACAGCCAGGCCAGAAAGTTCCATATGTTTTGTAAAAACAGGGCTCAAAGCAGGCTTTGTTCTCATCTGAGGCTATTTAGGTTCCAAGAGCACTTTCTCACACTAACCCTACATCCAGAAAACTCCCACTAGAAAAGGGAGGTGAGAATAATCAGTGAGTACTCTTGGTTTTACTTCACTTTCATTCACTAGAAACAAAAAATGTTGATAGGGACCTGTGCAAGATATTTTGGGTTATACCTGATGCTTCACCTTCCCTGCTCCATGGTAGCCCCCCTTTGTGGATTTTCATACTCCATTTTCCTGGGATTTTGCAGTCTGTGGGAGCAGCAATGTCCCTGTCCCGACTGACATGAAGAGATGAGCCTGTGTTCATGTGTACCCTAATCCTACCCAACTCTCTGCACCCTGTAAGTGGGTAAAAGTCTTCACAGAGACTTGTTTATGTCCTGCCCCTTGCTGTTTTCAAAGCTAAGCCCCACTGGGACCCCAACTCAAGCAGATACTGAAGCACACAATCAGACCATGACCACATGAGCTGTGCCATTGCTCTCAGAGGACTTCAAAGGGTTGGGCCCACGTGCTTAAAACTGAACAGGTGTTAAATAAGCTGCTGGATCAGGGCATCAGTCATCAGCAAGGCAGGGGGCACTGGATATATCTTGTGATAATAGACCACTTTGCTACATTTATACAGGCCTTTGCAACAGCCAATAAATCAGGCAAAACAGCTGCTACTAAACTATGCAGAGACTTTGCCCTTCGACGCAAATTCTCTGGAAAGATCAGCCATGATCTGGGCAGGGGAATTTGAAGCTGGGCTCCAGCACACCCTGTAGCCAGACTAGGGATGGTCAGGGCAGCCCACCCTGCAACCCCACACCCCCAACAATAGCTGGAGAACAGGATCTGTGGACCCATGTACCCAGCCAGCTGGACTAAACACTGTGCCACTCTGTTAAACCAGGCAGCATCATCAGAATTGGCCCTAAAACATTTTGGGATCTGCCAAGCATCAGGACAGCAGGAATTTGGGGCATGGGTCCTCAGCCTGACTCCACTGGCTGCTCCTCAGATCCTGTGATTTCAGTCATTCACTCAATTCCCTGCTTTGTTAAATGATCCTCTCCAATTCAACCAGCAATTTACTGGGCACAGTTCCCCAGGGTGTGTTCTCTTTGGGCTTTATCACCTGTGGCTATGAAGCAAAAGTGAAAGAAACCCCCAGCAGTCAGTGAGACCCCAGGGACACACTGTTGTAGAGTTAACAAGAAACAGCTTCTGGAGCTAGGAGCAATGGATGAAAAAGGCAGAGTGGGAAAAGCCTGAGTACAACCTGAACAGAAAGAAGAAAAGAGGACAAAGACCCAATTTGAGGGGAAACCCCAAATGAAACAATTCTACAAGCTCCTCAAAGCCCACCTTGGGCATAAAGGCTACTGTTGCTCTCCATCCTGATCCCAAAGGCTCATTTCTGCTAATGGAGAATAGTTTGGGTTGGCCAGGATTCTTAAGGTGATGCCAGCTCCCATCTTGTTCCTACCCAGATATTTCAGGGCATTGCAAGCCTGGAATCCATACATTGTGCCTCAACTATCACCAAGGCACTGGGGGGGCTGACAGAGCACAGCTGCTGGGCCAAGCACAGTGGTTGGTGCAAGCACATCATGTTCCACAGAAAATCTCTGCTCAGTTTTCCAGAGCCTGGCAAACAATTCAGAGCTGCCAAAATACTTCTTTGCAACAAGATAGGGAAGGGATTTTTTTTGTAGGACAAGAAGTATCACTTCCCTGTGTCACTCCTTGCAGGAGCTCAATCCAAGGCCTTCAGATTTGAAGGACAATCTTTACTCTAAAAGATCAAGCAGCCGATCTGTGAGCTAAAGCCATCAGCAGTGAGAGAACACGCTGCATTTCATCAATCTATCAGCAAACAAGTTTACACTGGACTGGACTCACTGCTTTCAACACGGGCAAATACGGCCAAGCAGGAGAGGGCAGCTGAGAGAAGGCTGTTTGTACCTTTTGCATCCTCAACTGAGGGATGCAGAATGCCTCCCAGAAAGCTCCTTCTAGCCTTTGTCTTCTTCCCTGTTTTTCTGCCTCTGTCTTCATCCCCCCCCAAAAAAACCCCCAACAATCTCTGACTCATTCCTCCTCCTCCTCCTGCAAAAAAGTGTACAGCAGGGGGATTTTGCTCCACTGCTCATGCATTCTTTCACAGCCATGAGTTACAGTAAAGTTTTGCTCATGGAGATGAAAGTCTTGATGCTGTGGCAGAGTCTGGTTGGGAATAGAGTGGTGTAGGCTTAGTGCTGTTTGTTAAAAGGCATAGCTGGGCAGCCTACAAATTGTTATCATCTCACTGTGCAGACTCTACAGTATATAGATAAACATGAGGCCTTGTTGATAATACAGGCAAAGTGGCAGGAACATCAATCCACCTGAAGCCATTGTTTTCCATTTGTCTGCACTGAGCTCAAAGTTTCTGCAGCACAAAGCCAAACCTGGAAGTTCAACTGGCTGAGAAGACCAGGTAGTGGGCTACCAAGAGAAGAGAGGGGGGCTGACTGGCCACACTGAATATCAAAGAGTTTGTTTGTCTACCATTTACAGCTGATCGTGATCAATACATTCATTTTAGTGTGAGACCCTAGAAAACTCTTTGGGAACTTGGCACCTTCCATTTATTACCATCTATGTAAGTAGTCTCTGAGCCTTATTTTTCCATGTTTCAGATAGCCTGATATATCTGTCCTCCATTTTTAAATGTGGTCCCGTCAAAACACCTAGTCCCATTTCTCTCTTTCCAATAATCCCTTCATGAGCAGCCAGGTGTCACCCCTTTGCTTGTCCATTTCCACACAGTATCTCCCTCTCCAATGTCACTGGTGCATCCTTGTCTACCTGTCTCTCTGTCTGACAAGGGAACAAAGGACAGTGAGTTTGGTTAGGGTGGAATCAGATGGCAAAACCCAAGGGCACCTTGTCCAGCTGCCTGTTCCTACAGAAGGGAAAGATTGAGATGGGGCAGGAAGCCCCATGAGACAATTTGGAAAGAAAAGCAAATAAGACCAAAATTTGGGGAAGATAAAAGGTGATAAATGTCCATCTCTTCACCAAACTTTTCTTCTTAGCCTCTTGCTGAACCCAATTACCCTAACTAAAATGAATGTTCTATCATATGACAGACTTTTCTCTTTGATTAAGGACTTCCAGGCTTCTTGCAGGTGATGCACTCTATAACTCATTGTAAAGATGGCTGCGTTTTATAACCAATGAGTTGCGTGGAGTTAAGGGCTTTTTTTGCCTGTCTCCCCCCTCTTCCCTGTTTCCTTGCTCTCCAGTTCAGACCGAACTGGGTTTAACTAGGCCTGAATAATTTAATAGAGTCATTATGCTCCTGTGTTTTTCCCTTACTGTCAACTGTAAAATCCATACAGTAGCTTCGGGAAATGGGGCTAATTTGAATTGATAATAGGAGACTCTGGAAAAAGTCATCTATTGCCGTGCAATGGTGGAGCAGATGCATGCTAAATCTTGTATAATGAAAGAATATGCTGGTGTCAATTATGTAAGAAAACGACTTTACAGTGGTTTGAGGCAATGGGTTAGCATTCTGGTTGATATTATCACATAAAGAAACACCCATCAAAACTTCTCATAAATATGGAACGGCAAGTAAGATTACATTATAAATTTGAATGTTATGAATGTGTATGAGAGAGACAGATCGAAGCAGGATACCCACCTCTCATAACTGAAAGTACAAAAGAGCCATATTTCAACATTTACGCAACACTGTCGCCAAGAGAGCGGACCAGGAGAGGGACTGGGGCTGTGTCCCTCCCCTACCTGCCTCAGAGCCACTGTCACAACATTTGCTGGGGAAAAGACAACTACTGGGCATCTTCTCTTAGTGATGTGCCTGTATGAAATAGCTATTTGTCATCTGGCAAGGTGCCTGGGAAGGTGATGCTTCTGCTGCAGGTGTACGGGTGGCTTTCACTTCAAGATATGTTTGCACAAGGATCTAAACTTCATGGCAGTCATTGAGCTCAGGGGAAGCACTGCTCTCAGCTTCTGAGGTTTGCTGCTGCTGCCTGGGAACTTGTTTGGAAAGAAGTGTTATGGATGCCAATTACAGTTCCAGTTGCCATCAGCCAAAATCAGCCAAATCTCTTATCTGTCACTGCCCAGATAAGAGGGGACAGCACATGGCTGAGCTTGTATTTGACTGCAAAAGGCTGCAACAGTTTCTGTTAAGCAGGTCACTGGGGAAGGGTCTGTGTCCCTGAGGAGAGAGCAGTATCAGCTCAGGTCATGGTGGTGTGGAGTGAGACAAAAAGGATTAGCCAATATCAGGGGGGATTTGCTCCAGAGCAGATTCCCAGCACATGCTGGAGGGAGGAGGTACTGGGGTGAGGGAATTCCAGGGCACAGAGTCAATGAACCACATAACTAAATTCAATTTGTCATAAAACATAAGAGCTGCATTGGCCGTAGAGGAGAAAAGGGAAGTCTGGCCCAAGTGGATAGCAGGGACTGGAGGAGCTCCATGGCCAGTCACACAGTCCACATCTAGCCTGGGGCAAAGTAGGTCACCCAGTGCAAACCTGCTGAGCTTGCACTGCCCACTTCAAATCCCCTCGAGACACAAACACCTCCTGAGCCACTCACGTCACAGGGCCTCCAGCAGAGCTGTCGGTTATCCCTGCTCTGGGACTGGACAGAAACTGGACCAGATCCAGGTTCTTTGTGCCCAGCTGATGGCTGAAACCTGTCAGTTTGTTGTCCCTGGGCTCCAGCTGGCTGGCTGCAGCCTGAACACATCAGGCTCCGTCAGCATGGTGCATTCGAGCTCCCAACACAAATGGGAGGCATGTGTGATACATCAATTTGCAGCCATTCCCTCATGCTCTCACAGATGTTGCTGCCCTCTGAAACCTGAGACAGCTGAACACATCATGCATCCAGCCCAGAGCCATCCCCATCCACCAAAAGCATTTAGACATCACTGCATCAGCACAGAGGAAAATCTGCAGACAGGGTTTAGGCTGTGGCACTTTGGGAGCAAATATTCAGCCACTCAGCTGCTATGCTGCAAAAGGGCAGCTTTGGGGCTAGGGCCAGTCAGGAGGGGAGGGCTGTGACATCTGACCTTGGCCTACAGCACTTGGGTTATTCCTTGCTCGCCCTTGCTGGCTGCCCTGCCCTTCTGCTAGATGTTGCTATTCTTGGAGCAGAAAGGACAGAAGAGAACATGGCCTTCACTGCTACCACCCCAATCATTCATCTGCAAATTCATCTTCAGCAGTGGGCTATGCTGGCCACCCCAGGGCTGGTCTCTCCAGCAGAGGCAGGGAGGGAGGCAGGGATAATGTTGCTGTGGCTCAGTCAACCCAAGTTTAACTCTGCTAAATGACCTCAGTGTGGTCTTGCTAGCACAGAGAGCAGGCACAGCTTAAGTTATGGCTTGGATGGATTGCACCCCATGTGGAAAACCAAACATTCATCTGCCCCTTGGGGCTTGGAAGATGGAGTGCAACCCAGTAGAGAAATGGGTCCACCTGGTTAAGAAGGGGGGACTCCCAGCGCCATCATCTCCACTGAGAGAGAGAGACAAGTCAAGGAAAGGTGCCTCTCACCAGCCATACCTGACTTGCATATAAAACATTGCTGGGGCTGGGGAATAATGCTTTGAGAACATTGAGTACTGCAGCTCCTTCATGGACTGAGCAGGCTCTGTCTTACACAAACATTGACTTTGGCCCACTCTGGCCCTGTGGGATGCCTATTCCAGCCTCTCTTTGCTGGCTACAAATCTGCTGCTAATTTCCAGCCTACATTTTCTTTCCTTGTGCTTTAGCCCTGTTTGCTCCAGTGCCAGTGTCCTCTTTTAGCTTCAGTGGCTCTTCCCTGCTGTTAGGCATGTTGACGTGTTTATGGACAGCAATCAGATCCCCTCTCAGCGGGTGTCATGCTGGGCTAAACAAGCCGAGCTCTCCCAGCCTCCCCTTTCCAGAAGTGATAAGGACATCCTGCACTGAAGCAGTGCAGCTCCTTTGCTGCTGCTGCAGCCAGGTGGGAGCACATCTGGGTTGGATCCATACCAGCCCAGCCCCTGTACCTCTCTTGCTGCCCTGGCCTTGCTGGGAGTGGGGATGGATGCTGTGCCTCACCTGCCCCCTCCAGAACAGGCATGTATGTCCAGCAGTCACCCTGAACAAGACAGGCACTTCCGAGGTCTCCTCTAGGGACAGTCTGAAGCCTTGTTTACTCCTGGGGGATATTAGTAGGAAAATAGGGAAAAACTGGACAAGCTAGAGTCTGTCCACCCAACAGGTGTGAAGAGGATCCCTTCTCTAGCTTTGTGGAGGGACTTCTTGGTGTGTCTGACTTTCATACCTGCCCTGCTTCTCCCCTTGGTTTTTTGAAAAGAGATGGGCAACACCCTGATTGAGGTCAAATGAGTCAATCAATGTGTTTCATCCCAAATGTTAAGTTTATTGGTATTTTCCATTACTGAAAGACTTCTTGGTTAATTATTTGGGACAACTATCTGGCTGTTATTGTTTATTTCTCCTTAGAAATAAGATTGTTTTCCACATTCATAAGATTATTTTTTAGACTTGTCAGTAAAGCTTTACAAGAGTATTAAAATAATGTTTTAAACCACATGATTTCTATGCCTATTGTAAGAAGGCTTCTTCCTCCTGACACTTTGGTCCCCTGAACTTTAAGGAAAAGGACAGAGTGGTGCCTAATTTTACCAGGATTTACATGTGAAAGAAAATACAAAGGAAATGTTTGGTCAATGTTTAAAGACCTCACTTCTGTATTTTCAAAAATTACTATGTTTAGACACAGCTTTTTTTGTTTTAACATTTTAGCAGTATGATGCTTTTAAACCTTGACATTAAAATGAAATTAATTAATCTGATCTGAAAAGAGTGTTCCTTGAGGACCTTCCTTTGCAGATAATTTTGAGATCAGTGAAAGGAGAGAGGGAACAAGATGGACATTTCTAATTAAGTGTTGAACATCTGGAACTCTCAGCATTCTTTCTCCCCTCTGGATTTTGCAAACTTCTGCACTTCGCAGAGCTCCGTCCAGCTCTTTATTGTGCTCAGTGCTATAGAAGCATTTAAAAATGGTAGCCTCAATGTCAGTTCAAATCCCAGAGCTTCAGTTCCTACATAGCCAAATGTTTTTCATTTACAGGCATGGATTTTCTCCTCCAAAGCTGTTTCTTGCCATATCTTTGTGCAGCATCCATTGCACTTTAGTCTGCCACCCCTAATTTCCTCCAAACCCACACTTGCTCTATCCTAGACCTCTTGTATAATCCACCAGTTCCTTGGCTGTAAAAATATAAACACCTTCTAAGCAGAATAGTGGTTTATTAATTTTTATCTTTTAATTTGCTGAAGCTAAACTCTGCAATGGGCTGCTATAGACATGTTTCCTGTTTTATTTAAAAAAACCAAATGTGGAAACATTTTTTGAACAGTATACAGGCTCTGCAATGAAAAAGTAGATGTTTTCTGCTTAAAAGGAACTTTTACATTTACACCATAAAATAGTTTGATGAAATGTTGGAAACTGAATGCCCGTGGTCCAAAGTGGCACATACAAAAATATTAATCCAGTTTTCTGACCACACAGTTCTGGGGATGGGAAGGGGGCTGCTGTAGCTGTTGGTGGGTGTTGTTCTGGCTGGGGATGGGATATTTTCTGCAATTCTCAGGAAAAAAAAGCGCAAGATTTTCTAATCTTTATTCCAACCACATTTCAAGGCCTCAGACTGTAAAACTCATAAAGATATAGAACTTTATCCTAACTTTGTCTCTGCCCCAGCTGGACAGGCCTAGCCTAAAACCCCAGAGTGACAATTCCCAGCCAGCTGGTTTCCTTGCAGTCTTTTGCCTCTTTTGCCTTGGCTTTTAAGCTAAGAATGAGGGAACAACCTCCCCAGCCGGCTGGAAAGCTCTCCTGGGGTTTGAAGGCAGGGCCCGGTGTGTGTGTAGGATGGATCCTGTGCTGCCTGCAGTCCCTGGGAGCCTTGCCCACATGCTGTTCTCATCTACAGGGGGTTATTTATAGCCGCTGATGCCAGGAATTCGGCAGGGACGCTGCCGGGGAGGATAACAAGTTTCTCTTTAGGAGGAATGTTCCACCCCGACCGGAGGAGCAAAGAACAATAAAAGATGATTGATTTCCTCGCAGCCGCCTCGGAGCACGGTGCTATACCCACACCAAGCATCCCAATGTGCAGGGCTCCCTTTCCCCAGCTGATGTGCTCCGTGTCCAGATGCAGGAGAACACCAGTGGGCAGTCAGAGACCAGAGTGTGATATCCACGTTCACTCACCAAACTGGACATCTCCTGTCATCTTCACCTGAGATGAGTGAGAAGAGGAGGGAGGGGAGGGAGGGCTGATAAGACTGTGTCTCTGGGCCTTCAGGCTCTTTCTATTTACATTCTTTTGAGTAAATTACTGAGGCTTAGAAATTTACAGGGAAATCACTTTGATTCTTAAACTATATGAATGAAGCTGCAGATGGAGAGAGTAATGGCTTAAATTTATTAGTGTGCATAAAATTGTTGATGCTAATTTTCAGCTGTACACTAAGCAAACACTCGATGGGATTAAACTGGATCCCTTATTTAAACGAACTCACAAAATGTAATTTACATCTAGTTATTGTTTCCTAGTCTTCCCAGATCCCTTCCCAAAGCTCCCTCTAATGACGCCAGGTCTGAATTGCACCCTCTGCCTCCGGCTCTTCCATCACCTCAGGACAGCATTGAGACTGCTGTGGGACCTTCACGGAGAGAGACATATATTTAGACAGAGCCGTACTCGCTGAGATTTTTTTCTCCAGAGGAACTGGCCCTGATTTTTTTCGGCTCTAGAGATGCAATATTTTCCACTAGAGATGCCACTTAAGGATGGGGTTTTTTCCACTACCATTGCCAGTTATGAGCCTTCTCACCTCTCTTGGATTGAGCCATCACCAGTGGGCTCTGACAATGAAGGGAAATCCCTGTTACAGGGCAGTGCCACGCTGTCATGCTTCGAGGATTAAGTGTACAGCCTTGTCTTCTGCCCTGCAGCCAGTTTGGATATCACTTGAGCACAGCATGGAGTATCTCCCCTGCTTTTTGACCTCTACTACTGACACAGCCATGCCTGACATGCAGTCTCCTGGATGGGGAAGGAGACTGAAGGGACACAGCAGGGAAATAAAGCTCATGAGGACCATGAGAGATCATCTTCATGCCAGCAGTATCCTCTTGCCTTGCTCTGTGCTCCAACACCTGATCTGACATCACCTGCCATAGGAAAGCCCAGCCACTGCCCCTGAGACAGCAGAGTAGACTGGACAATCAAAAGTGTTTCTTCTTCCTGTAAAACTCAGCAGGCCTACCGAAGATCCACTGATTAGGTGCAGAGTGCCTGACCTCAGTGGGGTCCATAGGTGCTGCAGGGATGTGAACTAATTAGATGGAAAAAAATCTGTTCAGCTTCAGCCCTGACCACATGAACTAATCTTATAAATTTATTCCCTGCTCTCTGGTGCCTCCCTATGAGAGGAATCTGTGTTGCAGAAAGTCTGGGTGTCACTGGAGGGTGGGAAGGCTGCAGAGGAATAACAAAGCTGACAGCGCATGTGATAACACAGGAATACCACAGGAGCTGCTAATCCTGCTCCCTAATGCTGTTAGGACCCTGCCAGCAAGACCCATGTGCTGGCATCCTATGTCTGGCAGTGGCAGAGGGGTTTACAAGAGTTGGTCCAGTGTGGAGCACACAGGTCATCCAGAAATGCCTGCCCAGAGGGCTGGCTGAGAGCAGGAAGGAGTGGGCAGAGCAAGGGGATTACAGGGAGATGCTGGAGCCACCTGTGCTTGGAGAAACAGCTCTTCATGTGGCACAGCTCTTTCTTTGGTGTCTGACAATGGTAGTAGGGTCCCACAATGTCTCTGTGTGCCATGTGGGGGAAAAATAACCATGGATGAACTGACCAATAGTGAGGAAGAGGTGATCAAAATCATTGAAGCTCACACCTTCAGCACAGGGTTGCATTCATGGATGTCCCTCCCTAACAGCCAGACTTCTATCCTCAAGGCCCTGGGAAGCTCCTTGTGCTGGAGTGTGTGATGGTTAATCTGCCTGTGGGAGCTGAGCTGGTTGGATATGTCTGGCTCCTGTGTCCCTGTGGCAGAGCAGATACAGGGATGAATGCAGGAGCAGTTTTGTGCTGTAAATCATTCCTCATCTTCTGAGCAATGCTGAAGCCTTACCACAGGTCTGCAAGGACAGGAAGGAGAGAGGGATTTGCAGAGTACCTCCCATTTAATTGTCACATCTGTGCTTGAGCTGCATCTACTTGCCCTCTTCCAT
The DNA here is from genome assembly GCA_013399915.1 of Illadopsis cleaveri. NCBI lineage: Eukaryota > Metazoa > Chordata > Aves > Passeriformes > Timaliidae > Illadopsis > Illadopsis cleaveri. The sequence continues at coordinate 199,488 of VXBB01012586.1, forward strand.
CCTCTACACTTTCAGCTCCTGGAGACACTCCACTGGGATTGTCACTGCTTAGGATATAGAGAAGAGGTTGGAGGGACAAATCCTTCCCCCCTAGAGAGGAAAGGGCATAGAGGTAAGGCCTGAAAAGTGGGTGACAGATACAGGAGCTGCTGTTCCTCCAGCAGGACAACAGACTTCTGGGCTTGGGTGGAGACTGGAGAGGAGACGGGGAGCAGAGATGGAAAGCCACTTCAGCATCTCCCCTCCCACCACGCCACTGAGAGCTGATCAACCCCGTGTCACCTTACAAGCCACTTAATCCCTTCCGTCATGCCTCTCAAGGAAGGGGGTGTGCGGGCCAAGGCTGAGCTGCCACCAGCTGCCCCCAAGTCATATGCTGAGCGTCTGCAGGAGCATGTGCACGGGAACATGACTGACACCTTGCCAGTCTCCTGCACCTGGGGATTGCCCAGCCCTGCAACCCCACACCCAGCTGGCTCTTTGATCTCTGTGGGGGCTGAAAAAGTTCCCTTCCACTCCAGCTTTGGAGAGGATCATTCTGATTTTGTCTGGACTTCTCATATCCTGGCAGGTGTCAGTCTTGACTTCCAAGACACCATGGAGGGGGAGGTGGGAAACAGGAGGATTATAAAAATAAATAAAGTGTTGAAAATCCATGAATGTGCCCACCCTTCCTCTCAGTCCATGTGTTGGGGCCTTGTTAATCTAAGTACTTGCCCTCTCCTTCCTACTAATGCCATCAGCCTCCATAAGAACAGCTACACTGTGTCTTCCACCTGAAATATCATCCTCAATGTTTTTGAGCACCCTGGAGGTGGAAATGTGTGTAGATGGAGGACCAGGAGACAGCCTGTGCCATATCTCAGCACTGGACAAAGTCATCCATGATCTTTTCTAAGGAAGGAACCAGAGAGACCACCAGGCACATGCTGGGGGCAAGAACAGAGCAAAAACTCGTGTTCTCAGCTGCCCCACTCTGGATCTCACCAGCTGCTGCTTGCACCATCTGAGCTGTGTGATAGACTAGCCTGTACTGTTCCCTGGAAGGAGCTGTTGTAGAAGTAAACCATTAACAAACCGGGGGCCTCTGAAGCCTTGAGTGTCCTCTACCTGCAAAAGGCATCTTTCAACCCATGCCAGAAGGGCTTCAATATCAAGAGAGATCTCCTGCTCTTGAGTACTCCAGTACCAGACTTGGTAGAAGTGAAGTAAGAGGAGAGGTCCCTCACAAAGTTTGGTCTTTCTGTCTGTTGAGGCTTAAATTACAGACACAAAAGCCATGGCTGCCAACAGCTTCAGCCTAGATGGGCCAAGACACTGCATTGCATTGGCCCTCACCCTTCAGGATTCTTGACCTTTGCTCCAGACAGTAAATTGATCTCACACCTGGCTGGGATGGGATGTAATCTTATTGTAAACTGCCTTAAATCCAGGGGCAGAGATTTACAGGATACTGTGGCTACACAAGGCTGCGGGGCAGGTCAGCATCCCCCCACCTCAGTGTCCCACAGGAGCCCAGCAGGCACTTTTAGCTGAGCAACATTTTCAGGATCACAGTGTATTATGCTACAGGACAAACTCCTAAATAGAACCAGTAAGTTCAGTCTGTTATCATGTGAGTTTCTGCAAGACTCACTTGTCCCTTTTTTTTCCTCATTCTTCATGTTCCTCAGGTCTCCTCTCTTTAGTTATTGACAGACTCTCGATGACTGAGTCAGCCAAGGTATCCTTCTGGCAGCTGATGCTGAATCCATTTTTTAGCAAGGCCTGTTGTTCACTAAAGTAACCAGAGTTCTGGGATGCTCAACAAAGGCATGGTGTAATCCAGAACAGGAATAGACCTGAAGGCAGCAAGTAAAATATATTTCTGTATATAAGATTTTTATGCAAAGATAAGGATGAATTGCTCTCCACATTCAGCATGGGGACAAGATAAGGAGACCAAGGGCCCATTTGCAGTAGGCATGATTTAGGTCAGATGTTTGGAAACTCCTCCAGCTCTGAGCATACACAAACCCTGGAACAAGCTGTCAGGAAGGAATGGAGCCTCTTTCACTGGCAGTATTTACCAGCAGGTTGGACACCCATCTGTTGGGAGGGTTTGGGGAGAGCTGTCTTGCAAGACTGTCTATCAGGGTCCCTTCAGCCTGACATTTCTCCCTTCATGTTCCCACTGTGGAACCATTCGGCTGGGACAGACTGTGCCATCCGGGCACTGGAGACGCTCTGCCAAAGGCCCTCAGGGGAGGAGCAGCACTAAGAGGAAATCTGTGCAAACCTATTATCTGTACTCTCTGCCCAAGGCAGGGAGGGCCTCAGTATCAGGCACATCCCCAGTGGGAGCTGCCTTCTCACCTCCCTCTGCTCCCCCAAAATGTCACTGCTCTCATTACAGAAGGCATTGCAAAGAAAAACTTGCCAGGGGCAGTGTGGATTTTGGTCATTTGCAGCCCCACTGGCTTTTCTGTCTCATTTTTCAGGGATATTTTGGGAACTCATGGACCACAGGCTGGAAAATGTTGGTGACAATTACATGTCATGGGTTCATGTCCCTTTCAGGGTCACAGAGTGTGGAGCCAAGCTGAGAGACCACATCTTTCTCATATGCTTCAAGAAAGAGGTGCCTGCTCACAACTCTGTCATGAGACCATGTAAAAATGCCTCCAGTTTTGTCACATCACAGAGCAGGGCTGCTGTTAAGGCACCCATTCCTCAGCTGCCATGGGAAGGTGGGGTGGACAAGCAATGAACTTCCAGTTGCCCAATGGATCTCACCAAGGACATTTTTAGAAACCTGAGGCACGAGGTTTTAAGAGTTTATATCAAAGGAGGCTTCTCTGTCAGAGCAGGGTGAGCTGTCTACCAATGCATGCTGTGATACAGGTGTGGTGAAGAGGGGGATTAACTAGGTCAGATGTGCACAGGCCAGCCAAGGGCATGGTGTCCAGGCAGTCACTTCCACACTGTGTCCCAGAGGACAGTCACATTCTGGCTGAAGGTACCACTGAACTGCTCTGTCAACACTGCATTCATTATGTGAACCTTCTTAAGTGACTGAGTTTAATTAATGTGTCCTCCATGGGCTGTCAGGACATGTGTTAATGGTGGAGAATCATTCAGGTAGCAGTAATGATCCAGAGACAATGCTCAGCTCCCTCTCCAGATTTGTCTGTGTGGCCGATGCTGCACAGTCACTGTTGTGTGCTCTCCCTTCCCTCTCTCCGAGCTCATGCAAGGCATGGCCACAAAGCAACCCATCTTTTTGTACTTGTAAATGCATTTTACAGAGTTGTAAATGCTCTTATTGATTCGTCAGCCTTATTATCCTTGCTGTTCAGCCAAGAATCAACTTCCATTTGAGGATAAATTATTAATCAGACTTCTTCAGGTCTATTTCATAATCATTTCCACCATTCTGGCTGTCACATAAGAAGGATTTGCATATTTATTCTGCCACTTTTCCCCAGAACAATACGTGGCAGCCCATGTTTACCTGCAGACTCTTAAATCACTTTCTCTACCTTATAAAAGCTTTGCTTTTAGACATAGCAGGCCCTGTACAGTTCAGTCCACGTCCTTCTGACTCATTTGCTTTGTAGCATATTTTTGTAGGCAAATACTTTTCCTTTTCACTTCTCTGCTTTTTCATTGCTTATTTATGATACCCTGTGGAGTAAAACTGTGTGGTTTGTTCAACAACCCATAACAAAAATGTAGAAGCTTCCAGCCTGGTACTGTCTGTCTTCGGTCCCAAGCCCAGCTTGCACAAAAGTAGGTATTTTGGCTTTCAGCACCGTTTTTTTACCCCAAATGGTCACAGATGAGCAGCCCTCATGCCCCATTCAAGGCATGGCTGTGTTTCTGTGACGGGGAGCGCTGGTCAATAGGAATTGTTTTGGGAATGGTGGGGAGGAGCAGGGATGCAAACATGGTGAATATGATGGCACCTATCTAGGAAGGGACAATGTTTACACTCACAATAAATCAAACAGAGGGGACTGAGCCACACCAGAAGTTAGTGTTTTAAGTAGCAACAGGGAAACTGAGGTTCAGATCAAACCAATGCCTTTTGCCAGGCTCTGGAGCAGGATGCTGTCAGAGTCAAGGAAGCCTCCAAAACTACAGTCTTTAAACAGTGCTAGGAGAGATACAGGGGTGTCTTGGTCCCTCTGAACACAGGGTGGGAAGGCACAGAACAGGCAGATTCACCCCAGCATGGCCCTCATCCTTGTTCTGTCCATGGGCAGATTCACCCCAGTGCTGCTGTCGTCCTTGTGCTGTCCCCGTTATGGCTCCCAACAGTTTCCATGTGGCAGGCAAGTGCACAGGCTGATTCCTTCCAGCAGATGGTAGCAGGAGTAAACAAGGGGATGGGCATCCACACCAGGATCCCCGGCTGGACACCACAATGTTGCTCCTGATGTCCAGAGGGAATGGCTGCCAAGGAAGCAGCACCCAGAGCTGAGGCACCAAGGGATACTACGGCCCACTGACAAGAGGGGGCCCCTTGACGACTTATTGACCAGGCCATGGGCACTGTGAGTTTAATGAATTCACCATTCCCACTGTGAATTCAGATACAAAATGGCAGGGGGGTGTGCCTGTAGACTCAGTGGCCAGTTGGGGTGGTTTAGCCACGGTGACAGCCATGGCACAGGCCAGAGTGGTTGCCATGGCATCGAGCAAGATGTCAGCCATGGCTCAGGCCAAGACAACTGTCACAGCACTGGGCAGGAACTGATTTACAGCCCCATTTTTCCAAGCTTGCTTTTGGACTGTGATTCTGAGCTCTTGCAACCCTGTTCTCTCAGGGATGACAAGATAGCAGACCTTAACCTTCCCCACAGCTCCTCAGGTTTACTCAAGGGGCCCTCCCTGTTTCCTTCCTTTGTTCTTTCTCCTCCCCCCACAAACATCCCTGTTTTTATCCTTCTTCTCCTGTTTTATCACCCATGGTGATGACTTTCTGCAGGTCTTCAAGATCCAAATTCCTAACACCAGGACACTGCAGGGAAATTCTCATTCATTTTTTTGGTAGAGGAAATTTGAAAATGTGATGTTAGTTAACGGGAAGAGTGGAGGCCAGTCAATAAGAAATTGAAAGGAGCTATTAAGCACTTGGTTTAACGGAAGGACTTGGATGGTTGAGGTGTGCGTGGTGCAATGAAGACATGGCTGTAGCATATCTAGGAGTGAAGCCAAGAGATGTTTTCTCCAACAGCTCAGTCTGTGCCCAGGCTCCTGCAGAGCTTGCAGGCTGGTTTGCAAAGCTCTGTGTTATTACATCCTATCTTGCCAGCTTCCCACCTCCAAGTGGTCCAATTCTCATTACTTGGCTCACTTTCCCAAGACCCCAGCATGGAACTGGATGATTGGGGTGGTCCTCCATGAAGGTATGGAGTTTACAAATATTGAGTGCTGAAGTTTGAGGCGGAGATGGCACAGTGCTGGGAAGGTGAGAGGCTGTTTCTAATGCAGAGGGACACCCATGGGCCAAGTCTTGCTCTGTGTGACATTTGACAGTTCTGCAACATATGCTGCATCCCACTGCAGGCTGAGCCTGTCCTCCAAATCAGCTTCCAGCCTGTCTCAATGTGAGGTTAAATCCTTGCTCAGGATAAAGAAAGTAGAGAAGCAGCAGATGGAACCAATCAATTTGCCATCCGAAAACCGATCAATTTGTGGGGACCCCTTCCCATCCAAAGGCAGGGTGGGAACAGGGTCCAGCCACTGCATGCATGGAGGAAAGATCAGTGGGCAGCCCATAATAAACTCTAAATGTATTTCCAGCCATAAAATGCTTGACATGCCTTCACAGAGGCTGTTGAAATCCCTGATTTGCAGCTGGCACTCATTTTCCATTGCAGGTAATAAAAAGACTGAGCCAGAGTGCTCAGATATTTCATCGTCGGGGTCCATTGCCATCCCCCAGCCTAATGGCCAGATCACCAAGATTCGCACACCTCCTCCTCTTCCTTCTCAGGGCTCCCCTTTCCCTTCAAACAGTATCTGGATCCTGCAGGTGATGGGAGGCAAGATAACAAGCAGCAGTGGTGATTTCAGGAAGTGGTTGGGACTTGTAAATCCTCACAGGGGCTTCCTCTGTCAGAGGAGCTATCCAGGCAGTGGGGCATGTGCTGGCTGAAGTCATGCCTGTTAGGGAGGTATTTGTTCTTCTGGCCCCCACGGCCCAGGCTGGTTGCCTTAACATCCCTCGAGCCGGGATCTGGTTGCAGCAATAAAGTTGAGCGGGTTGGGTTCCTGGCTGGACAGGAAAGAGTTATTGATCAATGCCATGGATCCTTCCCACCTTCCTCCTGCCCACGGGTGCATACCAAGAGAAGTGAGGAGAGCAAAGCTCAAAAGATGCTCTGTTTGGGAATAAAGGCTGGCATGGTCAGGGCAAGGACACGAAAAAAGGTTAAACACCAGCTGAGCAAAGCACAGGACCTTTTAAACACCTCTAATTCAGGGCTGAGAGCAATTTGAAGATATTTCTTTTGGTTCTGGGGCTGGAGAGACAGGCAGGACCCTGATCCAAGGTGGATATCTCACCACAGTTGAGTAATATCAAGGAAAATTAAAGTACCAACACGCTCATGTCTTGCATTTTACAAGATCTTTGGGGCTAATATCCTCTCCTGTGGTGGGGCTGGGATCATTGGTGGACAATTACTATGTGCCCACCAGGGAAATGTGGCTTGAGACCCAGCATTTCAGTCAGCTAGTCAAGCTTCATAATTTCTGATCCTGAGCAGATATTATGTCTATAATAAGATTGGTATTAGTAATACCACTAAGAGTTGTGGTAATGCTAATAAAATAATGTTGGGCTCCTCCATCCAAGGAGCTCTAAGCTTTTAAGGGAAATTAGGTCTCATGGCATCCATCCCACTTCAAGAAAACTTAGCAGCAAAGCCTTCTCGCCACTTCTGTGGCATTCAGTCTCCTCCAAGGTGGAACACAGCAGCTATTTGTGAGCAGGCAATAACAGTCCACAGCAATCTAGGTGAAGTAATGAAAGCAAATACCATATTCAGGACAATTACAGGGGTTATAGAGGAGACAGTGTACCAGGACACCAAGCCCAACCACTAGGCTTTTAGATGTATCAGGGGACTTTTTGTGGTGTTCCGAACCTACAGTGGTCAATCACTTAGACCTTCAGCAGTAGTGTAGTTTCTCATCCTGCTCTGGGCACCATGTGCTCCTGATTTTGAAAGCAGGGAAAGCAGGAGCCTTGCTGTCTCCTCTGTGTGACTCAGCACAGCCTCACTCTGGGACTCTGCAGGAGGCATTTATGTGCTAACTTGGGGTTATCCACTGAGACCAACACCTTGGAGATGGAAAACTAACTGTCTTATGCAAGTCATGTTCCCTTGCAGACCTACGTCAGCACAAGCCTGTCCGGAACCAGCAATCCCCAGGAGTAAATCGCATCCACAAGAGAAGGTTCTTGATGGCCAACAAGACCCTTTGAGCCATGTCCTTTTCTTCTGTGGCCTTGAAGTCACAGACACCTATAGCCCAGCCTGAACATCTCCAGAGAAAACTGCTCTGGGACTTAGACCTGGGGAGTGCTGGTGGAAAAAAAATCTGAGGCATGTGTGCTGAAAATCCAAGGCACTTGTGCTCATCACTATACACTGCTCTGCCCCCTGCTCCTGCAGGCTTTGATGAATGCAGAACTAGTTAGCAGCACTGGTGTGAGTAGGTCCAAGAGGTCATGCTGAAAAATGGCACTTTGTCAAAAATGTCATTTCAGCAGCATTTCATCGCCTTTTTCTTTAAATGAAAAAATTCAGAAGGAAATGAAGCCAATGTGTTATTTCACTGTGATTTGAAATTTTTTGCGGCTGATTTTTAAAACTTCTTCCTCTTCTCACCTTCTTTTTGTCTATCATTTGCAGTTCAAAAAGCAGATTTTCATCAGTCTTCAAAAGATGCAGGTTAGGGTCACATCATTCAGTATTTCCTTTACTCAAAAAAAGATATTAAAAGGTCAAGATGAAAATTTGAACTCCACATGCTTGACCCTGTGCATCTTTTTTTTTTATTTATTTAATGAGCCAGTTTTAGAGAGCTCAACCACCTCTTTATACAGAACCTAGATGACTGTGCTTCAGAGTCCTGTTTCAGGAGTCCAAACCTTTTCTCATGGCTATTATTGGAAGCCCAGGACTAATGCAGGATGAGGGCAAACACAAAGCCTTTCTTGTCTTGAACCTCCTCTCCCCATCCCAGCCTGTCAGCTTAATGCTGGGAGGTTTTGGGTTAGCATCAGCCACATCACTTGTGCTCAGCTTCCCAAAAAACATCCCTTCCAGACTCAGGGATCTCAAGGAACATAACAGCCATCACTGCCTTAGGCTTGAGCTTCAGCAGCTCGTCTCTTCTTTCACTTGAAAATGCGGATTTTGTTGCTCATTCAAAGCCATTTGGCTTCATCTCCAGCTCTGCATTCACTGCCAGAATAGGCAATAGTCTGTGGGGGCCCCTCTGGCTTCCAGCATCATGGAGAGAAGAGGTGTGAGGGCTGGGGGAGCCCATCCTACCCCTCCTCACTGCCCTCCGCCTCCTCTGCTTTCTCACTGTCTGAGGAAGAGAGAGCAGGACCTCACCTAGGACCCTGGAGACAGATTTTCAGCAAGGAAGAGCCAGCCACTGTGCACGTCAGGAATGATTTGATCAGCCAGAGAGATGAGCACCTCCAGCATTGACATCAGGGGACAGACAGAGGAGAGTGCGAAAACGCTGGTGATGGACAGGGGGACTGCAGCACATGGCAGGGTGTGGAGACCCAGGGCTGCAGAGCAGCACCCATGGATGCCACGAATCTCTGCTGGGGACAGCACGGGGCTGATGAGACTGTCTAGTGCTGTGCTGAATTTCTTCTCCTGCAAAACCACCCCTGCTGCTTCCATCTGGGATAACAGTTTAAGAACTGTTTGTGCAAAGCTGTGCCCCCACTCATTCTGCACTGGCTGGGAGTAAAACCTATTGGATGGTGCAAGGACCTTTGCTCTTACCCACGTGCATGATTATTTACCCACATGTGCAAACGCCCCACATTATATGTTACCTATGAAAAGGTAATATAAAACATGAAAAGGTGGGTGAATTTCCCTAAATGGGGAATGAGCTTCTTCCAAGCACTCCCTGGCAGACCCTTCTTCAGCCTGCTGTTTTTGGGAAAGTGGTCCCTGATCAGTCACATCTGCCAAGCCTTTCTGAGGCCACCCCACAGCCTTCCTGTGTGCTCACTGGAACTGTCAAGGTCATCAAGACCCTCAACATCCTTCTCTGGCCTCCCTGGCTCAGCAGTTTTTGAGGGCAAGGATGCCAGCTCCAAATTGCTTTGAAGGGCTGGATTGCCACCAAGCTCAGCCCAAAGCCTGGCATTGCAGCATGTATGAAAGGACCATGGGTATATTTTTGCCTCTCATATAACCACACACCTCAATGTGCAACGCTCTTCAAGGATGCTCATGGAGAATTGGCCTATGGGCAATATTCCCTGCCTGAGAGAAATTCCTCTCCTTTCAGAGCCAGACAGTTTCCAGAGCTCTTTTAATACATCTTGCTCTTCTCTGCCCTCTCATCTTCAGAGCATTTTGCTCTCTCTTTGCCTTTCTTTCCTTTGGGAACAACTCCTTTTAATTTTAAAATTCCAGGGGCAAAATGTAGCCAAATGGCTGCAGGTGGACATAGCCTCTCTTAGCCTCCACTTTAAGAAAAATCCTGCAAAACACAAAAAGGAAAACCAATAGCAACCTCAAAAAAAATTGAGATCAGAAATTCTGCAGAAGACCGCCAAATGGTATTACCACCACATGTACAGCCAAGCCCCCCTGTCAAAACCTCACCCTACCCCTCTGCATGTGATTTTCACCCATACAGTCTGCTGGTGTCTCCTTGCCTCTGTTTATACTAAAGCCCTTGTAGAATAAAACATCCATGTAAAATCCAATTTCCTCTGAATCTCTCTCTGAGAAGAGGCCTCGAGATTGAGTAGATAACCTCTGCAGTAATTGCCTGAACCACTCCTGTTTGCTGGAAAGGTGAGATCCATTTTTCAATTATCTATCTGCAGTGACAGCAGCGAGCAACGGAGCTAAGAGAAAGGAGAGAGAGAGAAAGAGAGAGAGGAAATCCAGCCAACAAGAGCCGTCTGTGTCAATCCTGGCAAACGGGAGGTACGATAGATGTGGTCACAGTTCCTGCCATCAATATCCTCTAATATAAATGTCAGCGATGCCATTTTACCCACAGTCATTTCCCACAATGCTGATTACATTATCGTATAATAGAGGGGCGCCAGCCGCACCGCTTTCTCTCCTAACCCTCCTTGCGGTAATGTGTCAATAGCCTGCCTCCATGAAACAAGTCAATTTTCTGCAGGCTTGGCAGCAGAATAAATCTGCCGACTATCTAGAGAGCTGGAGATATTTATACACACCGTGTCCTCTCTCTCTCTCTCTTTCTCGCTCTCTCTCTTTCTCTCCCTCCCCCTCCCACCTTCCCTCCCTGTGTGTGCAAGCATAGATGTGTGTCCTCAGCAGAATTGAGTGATTTTCAGCCCAGACTCAATAAGAAGAGAATTTAGGGCAGTCCTACAGCTTGGCTTCCAGTAACAGCCCTACACGTTTATTTTCTTTAGCTTAACAGGAAAGAGAGAATTATGTTTAGATTTATATGACAAGGGCAGTTCTACCAAAATGCTTGTGATAAGCACTGTGGAAGGGGGAGGAAGGTGTGTGCATGTGTGACAAAAACCAGGCAGGCCAGTGGCAGAGAGGGATTGCAACACCTTGCAGGTCACACCAGGGGGATCCTCTGGGAGCTGGAAAAGCAGCTCTTACTTTAACCGACAGCTCCTTTTTTAGTGTATGTCTGAATCAAATGCCAGTGGAAGAAGGAGGAGGGAGGCCATGGGCTCCTCCATCCCTGCTGATGGATGAGAGTGAAGGCTTTGGCTCTGGTCTCTTGACTCTCACAGGTAAAGAGGCTTCCAAGGACAAGATGCTCTGGCCACTGCAGTGTTGGTTGTTCCCTTAGGGATGTCCCCAGGACACCCTGTGGTCATCCCCAGGACACCCTGTGGTCCACTGCCCCATGCATCCCCGCTATGATGTCTCTCTTTCTCCAGCACAGATGGTCCTTCCTGAAAGCTCCAGTGGCTCTCTCTGCCAGCCAGCAAGGGCTGCTCAGACCATTCTGGAATCCCAGGCACTGGTTAAAATGGCAGATACTCCTCACGCTCACAAAGGAAAACTGCCACCTTAGTGAGGCACAGCAACAACTGGAGAGTCTCTGCTCCCTCTGGATGCTGGACAGAGAGGCAGACTCTCAGCAGATCTCCAACTCCTCTTGGACTAAGCCAAGAGAATGTGACATGTTTCTCCTTCCTCTCATCTCTGCTCAACACAGAAGACTTTATACTGCTCAGTGGTGGAATTTTTTTGGTGATGGAAAATGTCATCAATTATTTTTTGCCAAGAGGGAAAAACAAAGCCTGAAAAGACTAATAGCCAATACAAGATTGCTTTCAAATTTTTGGGCTTTGATTTTTTTATTTTTTTTTTAATAAAAACCTGCAAATGTTCCATCTGTTTTCATCAAGTTTTGTGCAAAAGGCAAATAATGTTTGGATCATTGCTTTTGGCTTGATTTCTCCATCCTCCTGCTCCAGAACCTGGCAGTTTCTGGGCAAGGAGATTGTGTGTCCTCCACTAGCCCTGGGAGGAGTGAGTCCACTGCCTCCCAGTGATGGGGAAGGCTCCACCAAAAACACAGTTTGCAGTGAAAGGTTGTCCTGCTGGCTCCCTAGAGTCACTCCTGTCAGCTTTCAGAAAGTAGGTTTGGGAGAGGATGGTGGCCTTCTACCATCATAAGGAGACCTCAGGGACCTCATTCAATCCCTGGGCCAGTGCAGAAGCTCTGCCCATGTACCCCTAGCCTTGGTGAACACCACATTCTTCCTTGCCCACCTCCACTGTGACTTTGTAAAATGTCATTTGTAACCCACACAGTCACCACAAAGTCAATTGCAAACACAAATCCCCTCTGGGCAAGAGCAGGCCCAGAGGATGCAGAGCATGTTCAGCATGGTGGGGTGACATGGCCCCGAGGAAAAGCCAGGGAGTGGGTACATTGCAGGGTACTGGGCTTGGGCTTTGGTTCCTCTCCACAGAGGGAAGACATCCAACACCCCACCTATTGTTCTGCTTGTGTACACACCTTCACAATGATGCCAGCAGCTTTGGTTTTTTGCTCTGGCAGTTGTGTCAGAGATTGACAAGAGCTTTATAAAATTGGGAGGGAAGTGAGGCCCTGTGTCATGATGAAAGTTTTATTTAGAAATCAATGAAACCCACAGCTCCATCACACAAACTCCAGTTCTACCCTTTTCAGTCCTGTTGGCCTGGGCTGCAAGTCATCAGCACCTGTCAGAAAGAGAGGCCTGTGGTGAAGGTACATAAGAAAAAACAAACACCATCCACCCAGAGGAACCTAAAATTCCTTCTATACTATCTAGAAAAGACCCTTGGTCTGGTAAAGGCTTGTATTGGGTCTTTGCTGGGAAAGGCTCTCCCCATATCTGGAAGGGACAAATCTGTCCCCAGTGGAAAAAAGCCAAAGTTGAAGATAGTTGGGGCTGCCCAGTCCCAGAGCCAGCAGAGCCAGCAGAACCTTCCTGTTGACACAATCAGCCTTCAAATGAGTCTAAAATCTGGACACGTGCCCTGGACCACAGCCTTCAGAGGTAGGGATTGGGGCTGCTTCACTGCCAAGCCCAAGACAAACTGCAAAGAAAGGCTACTGTGTTAAGATACATTTCTCCAAAGTGAGGAAGTGGGGACTGAATCCAGAACTCTGATTCAGATCCTTGTCTGCATATGTGGAATATCATTAAGGAAGGAAAGCTGGCTGCAAGCTTCAATTGCTTACTACTACACTGGCAGGAAAGACAAATGCAGAGCATAAGATAAATGAGGCACTTCCAAGTGCAAGAAAGTCAATACTATAGAGACCTTCAAACTGGAGTCTGGGGAGCAGCTTACAATTCAGCTTGCTGGTACAGACAGGAAGACATCTCTGTGAGCTGAGAGCTTTTCAGCACTTCGGACTGGTACATCCCAGTGGGGTGACAAGACAGCTGGCCACATGGGACTGGACTGCACAAGTCCTTGCAAAAGCCCACTGGGAGGGATTGCTCATGCACCATCTGTGTTATGGAAGCTCTTGAAGCTGTGTAGCATAATGTTCCATTAAAAGAAGACTGAATCTAAAAAAAGACTGAATCCTGGTTCGAGACAGTCTCTAGTGTGGCCAGGCAAAACACAAGACAGAACAGAAAATAGGCTTGCCCCAAAATTTTATTTAAAAGCTATGCTTATCTCCCTGGGACTACTCTTCAGGATGCTCAGAGTCACCCAGAAACACCAGGCACCCAAAACACTCTGCCACATCAGGCCAAAGCTGTGTTGTTCCCCCTTCCCTGCTGTGGTTCAGTGGGGGGCCAGACCTCCATGGCACAGCAGTGCTGGGCCATGCTGGATGCCAGCTTCTCTGCTGTGCAGAGTCACAGTACAGCTGTGTGTGAGGCTGCATTAAATATGGCTCTGGGTGCATATGCACGTGCTCAGTCCCACAGCTGAAGGAAATGCAAACTGATCCATCGAGGAAAGAAAGGAAGATGCTGCCCTCCTTTTTTCAATTATATCCAGGTCCAAGGTCAGCAACCTCTTCCCTCCTGCTCTGCAGTATCTTGTCACACAAAACCCTGAGAGAAAGGGAATGTGATAAAGATGAAAGTGATGTGGCAGGCTCGTATGTGAAAACAATCACCCTTCAATTAAGTGTGATTGATTTCCCAAATCAGAGATGCATTCAGCTTCCAACAGATAGGTATGGGTGAAGGCCAGATGCTGGGGAATTCAGCACACGTGCTTGGTCTAGGACATCACAAGGAAACAAAATGGAGATGCTATAAAGTACCAGGTGCTTTGAGATGAGTCTGAGATGGGCATAAAGCTGAGCCAGAAAAATTTTCCCCCTGAAAGAAAAACTCAGTGCTGAGAAACAAAATGCAGAGAAAGGTGATGTTTTTCCAAGCTTTGAGGAAGAATTTTTGTATCAGACCAGCAACCAAGGACAGCCTAGAAGAGAGTTTGCAGGGATTTTGCAGATATATAGAAGAATCTTGCTGACAAAGCTGTTTCTGTACAGGACAGACAAGGAACATAGCCTGTCTCATGGGGGAGGTGGGTGCAGAATGGTGCAAGGCACTTTACTGACATCTCACAGTGTTGCTCTAAAGCCTTTGACAAACAACTGAGAGGTTCAGAAACTCCATTTGGTTCTTCTAATGTCAGCTGTGTCCCTTTTCTCATTCAGATTCACAGATTCCAGCTGTTTTACAGACCCCTGATGCTTTGTGAACCAAACCTGCCCACCCACGTCTACACTGCCAGTGTCAGGGCAAAGCAACTCTGGGTGTTTCACAGCAGGTGGGCAGTGGTATAGAGGATATCAGAGAAGCCACTTTGCCCAAAGAGGACAGTCTGCTGTAAATGTCTGCAGCAAGCAGACTGAAGCACAGCAATGAGGCAGAAGAGCAGCATCAAGATAACCAGCCTCTGTTGACATGGCTGGGTACATGAGGGCTGCCCAAAACTTATGCTAAGCTTTAGGGGAAGACTGGGTACTCCAATGCTGGTCACCACAACTACTCTAGCTAGCACTCCTCATCAGCATTTTTTAACCATGCAAGTGGGGCTTGCCACCCCCCCAGAAATTTACCCCCTCAGTTCCTGTATGAGCACCTATCACTGCAGCCTCTGGTCACACCATTCTACAGAGCCCTCTCCTGCATTTATCAGAAAAAGGCAAGGGCAAAACTGGCAGCCCCAGCGAGATGTTTGGCTAGAGAGAAAGGAAGGCAACACTGCAGATTTAGTACAGTTCGTGGCAGGAGAGCAGCTCCTGTATGTTAGTCTGGGCTGTTGTCCCGTTTTCTCTGTCATGATCAGCCCCATCCATCTCCCCCTCTCTCCCCCTTGTCCCTTTCAGGGATTTCACATAAAAGGTCTGCACTTGACCCCCCTCCTCCCTGCAGGGAGAGGGGAAGGCTGTGAATAGAGAGACCCTCATGTTTGCAGAAGTGATTTTCACATTAATGGCAGCATATGTTTGCATCGATTCCAAGCTGCGGGGCTGAGCGCGTGTGTGTGCCTGCGCTCGCTGCGGGCGCGGGCGGCCGCCGGCTCCGCGCGTGGGGCACCAGGTGCTCGCTGTCAGCCCGAACAAAAAGAAGTGTCAGCACTCTGCGCCGGGAGGCTGCGCTGGCAGCTCCCCCCTGCCTGCAGCCCTGCGCTCAGAGCATCGTGCCTCCGACTGGCAGGAGCATCCTCTCGAGTCAGCTCCCGAGCTGCCCTCCTCGCTCCCCGAACCGCGCGGCACAGCGCTCCTTCGCTGGGGGCTGTCTGCTGGCACCCATCCCTGCTGTCCAAAGGCTTGGATGGTGACTTTGGGAGGACCGTGGTCGTGCAGAGGGTGCTGGAACATACTCTGGAGGCTGCTCTGACCTTCTGCCAGGCTGGTACATCTCACAGTCCGTGTAAATTCCTGCTATACCCAAAAACAGATCAGCGAGGTCACTTGCTGGATTCACATGTCCAGCTCATGGCTGATGCAGCCTGTTGCCTCCTTTCACCCCTTTTCTGATGCACCATGGGACTGATGGATCAACAAGCTCTTCAGGCCATCCTGGCTGGCATCCCCAAGGTTCTCTGGGTGAGGAGAATTTCTCTGTGCCCAGTACCCCATCTTCAGTGTGAGTGGCACCCAGACTCCCTGCATGGGGCTGGACACTCTCCAACCAGCACCAGCAAAGCCTCAGCTCTGCCCTCCGCAGAGTTGGAGCTGGAGTTGCAGCTCTTTAAGAGCCGTGCAGACAAAAAGCAGTTTGCACATCTCGTTGCCCATCCAGGCTGTACTAAACCCAAGTGTTTCCCAATGTCAATGGAGCCAGGATTGCCATGGGGGAAGCCTGACCCTGCTGCCTGGTCCACTCATACCCGAGGAATTTGCCAGTTCATGGATACACTCAAACTTTCATCAGCAAAACTTTCTGGGGGAGTCCAGGGCTTAATCTTTTTTTCTGCTCCATTTCTCCTGCCTCTGGAACAGGAGTCACTGTGTTTCTTTTTGCTGCACTATGCATCCATCTTCTCTTCTTAGATCCTGACCTGACTGGTCCCCTGGAGATATGCAGTGGCTTCAGCATCTCCCTGGGGTTGTCTAGGCACTGCTGCAATCACAGTGAATTCATGAAGAATAAGAATTTGGTGTGATACTATGAGGACTATGAGGACCTTCGGAGGCATGGCTGGAATGAATAGACAGAGCAAGTATGTCAGCAGTCCTGCTGCTCAGCACCCAATGACAAGAAGTCTCTTCTCTTCCCAGGTAAGCTCAGGCCTATGCCCTGTGCCTCATGCCCTCAGGTGAGCTCAGCTGCTGAAGAATCCCATCCCATCCCTGACCTCCAGTGTGGATGTTGCAGACTTTACAGCCTGTGCCACCTATTTGACACCTGATGAAAGTTACATTTCTTCCATCCGTGGTTTAATCGCCTTTACGGGTGGCAAATGAACAGTGACACTTGTGGGGTTTGCAATCTGGAAAATATTCATCTTCTGCAGAACAGCCCTGTGCCTTTGCAGCAAGATGTTCTAAAGGCAGAGCTCCCAGGAAGAGCTGCTGTGGTATTTCTACACATTCACAGTGCTCACCTGGGACAGAGTCAGGGCCTTTGAGGTAGCCAGCACCAAGAATCAATGTTCATACACAGAACCAAGACATTCTGCCTGGAACCTGGAGCAACTTCTCTTTACCCTCTGTCTTGTCACCCTGGAAATGCAGGAAAATAAATAGAAATTTTCACTTGTTGGAAATCTTGGTGTTTCCAAGTCATTCTCAGTGGGTAATCAGAAGGAAAAGTTGAAATGTCAGAAAGCAAAAGGAAAAAATCTCCAAACTGCAGATTGCAGTTAAATCATGAATCTGGAAAGTGAAAACACCAGCAAGAAAAATCTCTTTTGCCATTGGAAATGTAACTTGGGAAGAGGAATTTTCTTGTCATATTTTAAAATGAAGACTGCTGCTCAGCCTGGGAATTTGAAGCTGGAATGATTTGTGTTGTTGCTTTGATTCTCCTGATCAGAAAATAGAAACCCTGTATCAAAATATTTTCCTCAGAAGATTTTGATTCTGGAATAACCGCATTTTTTTTCCACAAGAAGTTCTTAAGCAAAACAGATCAGCTCTGTCTATTTAGATGCATTTGGACTCTAATCTTAAATTTTTCTTTCTGGTGTCTCCTTTGTGTTTTTTTTCCCAAAAGACCCAGAGCTGACCATGTAACCCCAGAATCCGGGAGCCAGGGCTTTAGAGAAAACACCTGATACCACAAAGGAGCTGATGCTATACATAGCCCAGCCTCTACACTGCCCTAGACTGGAAAACAGGAAGAACTTGGTGGGTGCAATAGCTCGATGCCTTATTTAAAATGTGAAGCTGTGAAGCAGTGGTGGGCTGAGCTCCGGTTGCCATTTCCTTTGCCTGTGTCATCCATTCTCAGAAGGATTTCTCCAAGGCAGGCTATTTTAATCTGCCTGGGCATACTCTATCTCCTGCTGTAACCACTCTCCTTTTTTGGCTTGTGCTTTACATAAAAATACCTGCTGCAGATTCATGATCGACTCTCGTGTGTACAGACCCATGTGAGTTTCTTTATTTTCTCACTTACTCTGATGGGAGGGGTTGCAAAGTTGTTCTTGATGCACAAGAGATCTGCTAGCACAGCTTTTTACAACTGCAAGAGAAGTGCCCAGGCCAGGTCTTGTTAATGAACTGAAGTAATTTGCACCCTTCCAGACACTCACTGAGCCCGTTGACTGTGAGAAGAGCATGGGTTGTAAACAGCTTAAGTGTTAGAAGTATTGAGTACAGCAGTATTTCAAGTCTTGAAGACTGTACTAGTTCCCAGGGAGCAGATGATCCTCTAGATCCACCAAATGTACCGTTAACTTCTACCAAGTCAGGACATGGGAAGCAAAGAGGTGGCCTTGTGGCATGGAGAGGTTTCCTTGGGTTGTTTTGTGGGTCAGCACAGATGGGAGGAAAAGCCAAAAGCATTATGCCCCTTTCCCCCGGACATGCAGTAAGATTGGCCACTCATGAAATGAAGGGTCCCATCCAATTTTGAACATTAAATACTCAGATGGGGCTAGAGACCCGTGCAAAAAGCCTCACAGCTACTGTCCTCTGAGACCACATTGCAACACCCACTGCTCCCTTTCTCCAGGATAAGCAGGCGATGGGAATCACGGGCTGCTGAGCAGAGCAGGGCTGCTGTCACCTTCACAGCAGGGCACAGTGAAGGGAAGTCCCATGCCCTCAGGGGAGAGAAATCCCTTTTGCTTTTGAAAACTATGTTTTTCTTTTAAAATCTCAAAGCAACCATCAGCTCTGATGTGCAGCCTCTCCAATCAGGGCAGAGGTGTAAAGGTGTCTCACACGAGGTCTGCAGGGCATAGCCGACTTTAACCCCACAATCACAAATGTGTGTGTAAAATTCCCTTGCTGAGCACCCTCCCCCCAGCATTCCCGCATCGTGTTGACAGGATCACACATTCCCAGTACATCCCTCATGCAATAGCAGGGCTGCAGGGATGAAGGCTGATGTGAGGGCTTAATTAATCAGTTAATTAATCCCAAACATTTTAACCCTCCAAATTCCTGCTGCGCTCTAGTTTGGCAATTTGTCCATTAGTGGAAGATTTTTGGGTTTTTTGAACCTGGCTCATTTGATTTCTCCCCCAAGACAGAAGCAAGACAAAATCATATCATTAGGAGAGTGAATGTGGTTTTGTATGTGTCTGTGTGTGTCTCCTGTGTTAGAAGCAAGCTCTGCTTGGGACTTTTCTGTCCTGACTCTATCCTCTCCTCAGGTTTGACTCTGCACCAGACATTGAAAGGCTCAGGTCAGGCTGTGCAGGGGTAGTAATGTGTCTTTGCCCTTTCCGCACTGTTTAAGCCACACCAAATACTCAGGCTGTGCTGATGTGAGCACCTCTGGGTCTTTCCTGGGAGATGGACTTAGTGGATCTCATGCCCACATCCAGCAGGAGCAGAACACTGACTTCCCTCCCTGTCGGTGTCAGGGCCACCCTAGGCAGCAGAGGTGTGAAACAAACCCCAGCTTGCTGGGAAAGCAGCAGTTAAATATGTGGTCTCTGACTACATGTGAAATGGAAATCTGCCCTGCTGTAGTGCTGCTGTGCTGGTTTTGTGGTAATGCTCTTTCTAAAGCACCAAGACACCTTGTCCCAACTCCTGGCAGGTTAGGACACCTGGATGTATCTTACAGACTTCCAAAACCTTCTTCCACTCTTTGTCCTGCTTTCATCCCTGTCCCTGGCTGAGGTAGAGAACTGCTGTCTTACCCGGGCTGTCACTCACGCCGCTTCACTGACACTGTTTTCAGACCTTCATTTCTCTCCTGTCCTCTGCTCCCTGAGTACACACACTCACTACCCTTCCCTGTGTTTGCAGCCTCCCATCTTGAGACAAGCCCAGCAGCTGGGTTCAGGTGCCAAGCTCCAGCCAGCACCACCCAGGAGAAGGAACTCTGGGCAAGTGAGAATATTTACTGCTGCAGGTCCTAAATACACCATCAGTGTTGTCATTCTGCCGGTGCACATCCCTGCTCCCTGGGTTTTTACAGCACATCTTTGTGCCACTTGGCTACAGTAATGAGACCCCAACCTAATTGCTATTCGATAAACTCCAGTTAAATTAACAGCTCCATCCAATGATCACCAACATCTGCTGTTCATCAGGCAGCCTTCCCTCCCCTCCTGCTCCCTGCATCTCCTTAAATCCCAATGCCCCAAAATACAGTGTGTCTGTGCTGGGCATGAGCTAGGTGTAACAGAAACACGCTGTCTCTGCTCTCAGCTGTGCTGGGCCTGTGCATGAACCCACTCACATGTGTGGGAGCACACACTTAGCTGCAATGATGGGACTAGGTGAGCCAGAGCAAGATGTAACTACACAAATGCACAGACATCCCTGTGCCTTTGTCTCACAAACACCCAATATCCGAATCTCCGGATCCTTTGTTGCACTGGCGATTCATTTCCCCAATATTGCATGTGGAAGAACTGGTGAGGAAAGGAGGTGACTTGTGCAGCTGACACTGGCAGGGACACCGACTTCACAGGAGCTTCACACTCCTTTGATTCACCTTTTCTGCCTGAGGGTTTAGTCCAATACCAGCACAGCTCTGGCTGAAAATCACGTCCTGACTCTGACTTCTGTAGGTAGGTTCACTCTGTTTGACCAGAGATTTGTGAAGCCTGTGTGTACCTCACAATCTCCAACAGCTCTAGTGCTTGGGGAGAGGGAAGGTCACCCCTCTGATTCAGAGGTTAACAGGGTCACGCTTCACTTGTGGTAAGAACTCCTGCCTAAAATTAAACCTCAGCCTTGCAGAAAGCCAGGCCAGGCAAGCCATTAAAAAAAGGTCAAAGATATTATCAGCTCCTAATCCAATTAGGTACTGATTATCTGTGAATTCAGCACAGTCTCACTGTTAGAGCTATGCTTAGGAAAATGAGCATCTCCAAAAAACCAGCTGGAGACCAAGGGGGCTCTGAGAGCTGAGGCAGCCTTGTGAGAGATTATGCCTCTGCCTGGGGAGCACCGACTGTAGCAAGAGCTGCATTGGGTTTTCATTGCTATCTTTCTTTGTACATGTCACTTGGTCGGTGACATTATATTGCTGGTGAAGGAGGCAGACAGATCTGTAACCATCCCTGCTCCTAAATATAAGTTTAAGAACAAAGGGAAACGAGAATTTCTAAATTCAATTAAAATCAGTGATGCAGCAGCCTGACTTGTTGGGAATTCTCCAGCAAAACATTTTTAATGGAAAATATTCTGGCAAACCCAACAGTTTCCATGGGGAAATAACAGTTTTATCATTTACTTGTTGGGGGGGATGTTATTTTTTATTTTTGGTCAGTCCAGAAAAACTAGCACATTTTAAAGAGGTTTCCTCCTATTGATGTTCTGGAAAAAACCTTTCAGCAGGGTAGAAATCTAACTGTTTTTAATCTGGGACTTGATTGCTTTATTAAGGGGATTATGTGATACAGTCCTGAGATACCAGGGGAATGGATTTGCTGCCCTGGCAGGCGGTCTGACTTTGAGAAAAGAGAGTTTGTGTGCTGAGTGGTGGCTGAAAGAGTTATGGAAATTACCCCCTGTGGTGCCATCCCCCTTGTCTCTGGACAAGAAAGTCTTTGAGGTTTGTTTTTGTTTTTGTTTTTGCTGATAATAGGACTGAACCACGGCAGGTTTCTCTCCCTAAATGGAGCACCTTGCACATCTTGCTGTGGCAAACTTCCTTGTAAATGCATGAATGGCTTGGGGTGGTTTCTTCTATAAAAATAGGGAGAGGTGCTCTGGACAGGGCAAATCCTGCTGCACCAAGTCCTGGATTTGTTTTCAAGTGTGATTCACAGGGTGGATTTGGGGAATGCCTCCCTCTGCCCTTTGTGGCCCTCCTTCCTTGAAGGCAAGATCAGTTTGGTTCCTTATTTGTAAAAGGCAACAATTCTAATATCTTTGCATATGTTTTACAGTCTCCCATGCCTGGCTGGGCAGAGCCAGACAGATTTGCAATACCTATCTGAGCAGCTCTATGGATTTCCACTGTTGCTGTTTGGCTGCAATGACATTTTGGTTGTAGCTTCTGCCTTAGGAAAGCGATACTCTTTCAAAAAGAAATCTGCCTGTCAGCAGAGCCACCCCTGGGCAGGGGCTTGCAGATGCTGACAAGTGGGCATCAGACTGGAAGGGCAGCACTCCTGATGGGGCTGGGACTCGGGTGCCACTTCCTAACCTCCAAGAAATGCAAGTTCTGATCACAGAGTGGACCTGCCAAGGGTGTTGGGCTCTGTAGGAGTTGAACTGGTCTGGATCTGAGTGCCAACAGTGGTTCCTGCTTCTGACAGATTTGCTGCTCAACCTTGGGAAGATGGTGTTTCCCTTCCACATTTTAGCTGTGAGAGCAGCTTTTTGGCCAAAGAGTAGCAGTCAGAGTCTGTGCTTTGGGTTTACATCTGCTGAACATCTGGGCTTGAGGGTTTAGCCATGCAGCAATGGTCACCAGCATGCACTTGTAAAGGGCATCTATTACACTGCATTAACCCCACGTGGACACATGCAGGCAGGATTAAGAGGCCATAATCACATTCAGCTTGGTGGGCTTTTGAAAGAGAAATCAAATGAAGGCTGTGAACAAGGACATCCCTGTGGGAGTTTAACACAATTTGGCTAATCCACTTGGCGTGTAAATGGTTTGTTCAACTTCATCTTTCCTGCCAGCATGTATAGACAAGGTGGGAGTGAGAACATGTGGGCTTGAGACACTCAGGTAAGCTGAGTCAGATCTTCTGTAGGGATCCAGCTCTGGGGTTCCCATTAAAGAGGGGCCCTTCCCTGTGGATCTGAAACAAACTGGGGGGAAAGCACAACGGACATGGCTGAGGGCAGGGCAGTTTCTCAGGCTAAGTGAAAGACAGAGGAGGAGATGTTGGTAAATAGGCCATTAACACCCAGTGTCACTCCATTAATTTCACTGAATAAATCTGTCCTCTCTTCTTCCTCCCATCTCCTATGGCCTGAGCTGGAGGCTGTTTACTGGACTTGAAGGAGTACCCAAGAAAACCAGGGCTGTTCTTGGTCAGATCCTTACTAAAAGCTCAGTGAGCTCTGGGACCAGCACTGTCTCTTTGATTTGACAAAGGAGGACAACAATGGCAAGTGTTGCTTCCGTGAGGAAAGTTGGAATTGAGTGGTATTTTCTGTTGTCTTCTCTCAGCTGGAAAGGCAAGCAGATGCCTTCCAGACAGCACCTGTACAGCTATGCCCATCCTGCCAAGAGGGCACCTTTCCCTCCACATCTGCATCTCCCCAGGGAGGACAAAGCCCACAGAGGGTGGGAGGAGCAGCTGACCCTGTCTCTGAGACAAGGTCTTTGCTGATAAAGAGCTAAGGCTCGAGGTAGGCAGGTGCAACAGCTCCCTGGGCTGAGCTGGGATGTCATGGCGAGGGAAAGAGTTGCAGCCAGCCCCCAGCTGGAGCAGCTTGCCCTATGCCCAAGGCCTGCAGCACTGAAGTCCGAGGTGCTGCCACCTGATTAAAGAAGCAGCTCTGCTAGAACATCAAATAAATTAGAGGATTTTATTCTCTATGTGCCATTGTTGGAGCGACAGCACAAGTTACACTGCGAGACTGTTATCCACATGGGAGGCACTGGTGAGGCCCCCACAACCTGTGGCTCTTCCATTCCCTCCTGCCACTGCAAAGGTTCATGCTATCAGTAGCTTCAAAGGACATCAGAATCTGGGCATTTTGTGATGGGTATTTCTCTGGCAATCAGTACAATCAAAGCAAAGAGAGCACGAGGAGGAGGAGGGAGGAGAGGTAAGAGGTGAAGCTGGTGCGGGGACTACAGCTGCCCTGCAGGGAAGTTCAAGTGTAAGGACATTGAGCGTCTCTCCTCTGCAAAAGTGGCAGTGAATGTGTCCCTGTCTCTACCTTACTCAGCTGTCTGGGTTGTAGCTGTAATAAATTCATACCTGTAAAGCAGTACTTCAAATTTCTCACAAGCTGGCATCAGAGACATGGAATAGAGTATGACTGACTTACATCCCTTCACGGCAATCCCAGACTCTGTCTCAGGCCTTCCTAGCCTACATGCAATCACATGCAGCCCTTATCTTCATGGATCAGTGCAGATTTTGGTTTCCAGGTAGAGATCTCATTGATTTTTTTTTTAATTCATGTTGCTATGGCAGGACAGGGTTTTGCTCTATTGGAGACTGCATGGCTGCAGGTAGAGACTGCTACAGTTTGTGTAAGGTTTAATTACAGAAGATGACTTGAGTGACCTACCTCTAAAAAAGGCACTAAAAAAGCCCTGTTAGGACCAGCCTTGCCTTGGCAAGATGGGCCAAACTGGCAGGAGGGAGCTCCACATCTCTAACCAGCCTTGCTAACCAGAGCCCCCAGCAACTTCTCCTCCAGTCTATGGCGGCTTATGACTTGCTTTCTGAACAGCTGCTGAGGTAAATACCTTTCCTCACCCCATTTGCCAATGCAGCCAGCACACTCCTGCATGACTGGGGCACTGCTGCCTTTGCATGCCACAAGCTACCCCACAGGTCCTGCTGAGGGGGAAATAGGTGTGTGGGGTGACTGAGTTGGAGGGCAAAGACAACAGGAGATGTTTTGGTTTCAGTTATGCCTTGTCCCGTGGGAAGGGAGGGAAAAGGTGAGAAGAGACCCTTGCTCTGGCATGCATCCCTCACATCCCCCTTCCCATTGACTCCTGGGCAGCTGCAAAATTCACCACTTTCCCAGCATTCACACAAGAGGGAATAACGATAATAAAAACGAAATCAGAATGATTCCCTTCCCCAGACTGGGGGACGGGAAGGGAACAAGCTCTTGGGAACGTCTTGGATTTCACAGCCTCCCCTGGCAAACGTGACTTTTCAGAGAGAAAGTCGCCGCCACTGGCTTGTCCTTTGTGTCTGCAGAAAGGGGGTCCTCTCTCAGCTTTTCCCTTGTCATTGGATCTGGTTGGAGGGGCTGCGGTCCTGCCACTTCCCCCATGCTAAAGAAACAGATTTGTCATCCCTGATGGGCTCTGCTTTCCCAGCCTCTCTTGCCTCATTTAAAGAAAACCCCCAATCCCTCAACAATGTAGAGCTTGAAATCTTTTCTTCCTACTTGATACTTCATTACTGTGATTGCTTTTTATTGATTGACAGAGCTGCCTTTGCAAACACACAGGACCCTCAGAGAATTGCAAGCAGCTGATACAGTCCTGCTCTCAAACACATGCTCACAGCTTCTCCCACTGAGCATGACAGAGCTGTATGTTCCCCTGCTCCTGAAACACAGCTTCCTTGGAGGGACAGCAGGATGACTGGGAGCTGGTTTCTCTGCCAGGCTGGGAAACACAGCTGGTTCATCAGGGAAGGCATAGCTGGGCAAGAGGCTGCCACCAAGAGCTTTATTAATAATGGCCAAAATTATCTTTTTCTGAGCTCCAAGGGCAGGAGCCATCTCTGCATAGAGATGTGCCACTGCAACAGTGATGGCAGGATCCAGGACACAGGTCCTGGCAGGATCTTTGGTTTACTTCCCATGAAAACCTCCCTGCTTTCTCCAAACCCATGCTGTGGCTCACCACTGGCTTCATGTGACCGGTCACTGTTTTTCCATCCATGTTCACCTGTGAGGGGTGTCACCCAGTCACCCCAGCCACAAAAGACCAAACTCTTATTATGCACAATGCAATAGTCAGGGCTTGTTAATGTTAGGTCTTGGCTGCTTTCATTTCTGGCTGCCAGCAGGCAGGAACACAAGCAGAGGAACTGCTGAAGACCACACAGCAAAGCAAAGCACTGGCAGCTTTCTTGCTCTCCCTCGATAAAATTTAAGAAGACAGGAACTCCCAGCAACCGTATCTCCTGAGGTGGTCTGGAGGATGTGTCTGCTTGCCCTGGGTCTTCAATCAAACCTGAGGATACTTTTGTCTCCTGACTTTCTGAGGAAACATTGCTCACAAAGTAGGAGACAAAATGCAACTGTCAGAATACAGATCTTGGCCGTGATGTATGGGGCAGTGAGATGGGCTGCTGCTTGTTATCCCCTGTCCTGTCGCAGCAACAGACAAGGGGATGATGCAAAAAGTCGTTGCCAGCCAGCAGGCAGATCACAGGGAGCCCAGTCATAAGAAAAAAATGACCTGAAAGGATCACTTGTAAAGGTGAGGAGAGCACTAGCTATTAACCTGCTGCAGACACTGATTAAAGACACACTATCCTATAGCTTACATTCAAGGTTTTCTAGCCACACTAAGAATAGCAATAATTCTTAACCAAGAAGTGTTTCCAGTGCTGTTTCCAAGTGTTTTAAATTTTAAAACAGGTCTTTTCTCTCCTTCCCGCAGGCAGGAAGCTGTTGGGCTGCCCCAGCAGTGTTAATCCAGCCCCCACTTCCATTAGACCAGCACTTCAGCACCACTCACTGAGATGGCTTCACAAGCACAGGTTGGGGTTGTCTTGCTCTGCCTGAGCCAAGCACTTAACCAAATCAGCAGCATAAAATCTGGGGATGTGAGCTCAGCCAGCTTGCAAAGCAGCCTACCCTCACCTGCCCCAGTGTGTCAGGGATGCTTTTCCTTCCTGCCTTCTCTGTGGCACCAAGCAGTGGGTGGGATCCCTTCCCAATGGCAGATAGCAAGAACAAGGGAGCTGTATGTTAGGAGCAGCATTTACTAGTGTACACACTGCCACTGCTCTGGCCACCAGCTGCCTCTATTCCCACCCCATCCTCTCTGCAGCAGTTTCTACCCTGTGTGGTGTTTCTGCAGCACATTATCTTTTTGCTGGCATAAATTTTGGACATAACCAAGAAACCTTTCCACAGCTGTAGTATGGGCTGCTTGATACTAGCATACAGTCCTCTATCCCCAAATTTGCTTTGACATGAGACCTTTCTGAGCCTCTCTGGTATTTCCCAGCAGAGACAAACACTGGCACAAGGACATGACCAGGTTACAACAATACTTTGTGTGATGCTACTGATGGACATTTGCACTCTACTTTCCTCCTGGAAGCCAAGGGCACTCCTTGGCCACATCTGGGGCATGGGGGAGCCCCAGGGCAAGGGAGCATGTATCAGCTGCCAGGCTTCTGTGTTGGAGATGCCTGGCAGCTTTGCCTTCAGGAAAATCTTCCCTGTGGTGAGGGCAGCTTTAACCAGTGCCCCAAAGCCCTGGCATCTTGGAAGGGATTTTTCCTTTGTCTCATTTTCCTTTTTTCCAGATCTGACTTAAGACAGAGATCAGGATGACTCTCAGCAAGCAAAGATCCCATGACTGTTTCCCCAAGAGCCAGGATATTAGTCCTTGTGTGCTGGCCATATTCCAGCTCGGGAAATTACCTTCTGCCTCCCTAAATCCCCCCTGCGGTTTCAATTGGATTCAGGCTTCTTCTCTCTCTTGCCAAAACTGCTGTGCCGGGTTGCTGTGCGCGGTTAAGCAGCTGCTGTCAGAGGTGGGTGACAGGATTGATCCCGGGGGTGCCGGGATCAGCGCTGGGCAGGGGCAGGAGTGCCACCCACCGCTTCTGGGGGTCACACTTGCCCCAAAAGGGGCCCAGTCCACAGAGCTACCCCTAAGGGGTCTGTTCCCAGGCTTAGCCCCTTCTTCTACCCTCTTGGCCTTGCAGAATCACGACTTGCACACATCGTGATGGATTTTGCTTCATTTTCCAGCATGTCAGCTGCCTGGCCGAGCACCAGCTGCTGGAGCATCGATGTGCTCATGCACCTGGAGAACACGTGCTCTACTCACAGGCATGTTAAGGCACAGGATCCCTCTCCCCCTCATGTCTTTGCAGAATAGCTATGGACTTTTGGCCATTCCTGGACTTGTGCCTCTGGGAACAGCTCTGGGGGCCCCCTGTGGTGTGCTATGCCTGCAGTATGAGGTTCTGAGCAGAAAAGCAGCATGGACCCTGCCCAGACGAAAGGTACTGTTCTGCCCTCAGCCCAGGGCACAGCCAAAAAAAGAAACCCTTTCACCAGCCCTTGTGCTGGGGAAGGCACCAGCATAGTCCTATCTACAGAGTCACCCAACACTGAGGCAAATCCCAGGAGTCAACAACCCTGGAAGAGGAATCCCAGAGGTCTTTAGACTGAAACTGTTCAACCTCGAGTAAAAATGCAGCACTGTCAAGCATCCAGGCTTTGCGTTGCTCTTGTTGCCAGAATCTATATAAGCAAATTACTTTGCTGTCAGGAATACAACAGGAGACAGAGAGAGAAATCCCCTGCTCAGGCACTCTGGAGACAGGACCGCAATATTCTAAGTAATGCAGCCATATCACTGACATCCCCTGACATCTGGGGAATAAAAAAAAAAACCTAGCAGAAAACCTTTAGTCATTTAATAGATGTGATTTGTGGATGAACTATAATATACAGTGAAAGGTGGGGACAAGGATGGCCTTTAATGAAATGTCTTGGAGGAAATCTCACGTGTTTGCGTATGCTTGTCAAGGGGAGGTGTTTATATAAATACACACATTTACACACACATCTGTTAAACATTCTTCCTATTTGTCCTGTGTGTGCATATAGAAATGCATGCATCTGTGCATGTGCATGTGCCTGTGCCTGTGCTGTGGGCAAGAGAGCTGCCAGCAGCAGTAAAATTTCAATCCAGCGTGCAGAAAGCGGTGGGGCCCGCGGACAGGAGCTCAGCCCTCTCTTCTCCCCATGAATCACAGCCCACGGATGAGGATCAGTGCGGACGTCAACTCTGGTGCCAGCTCCTCTTCCCTGGCTCCTCTGGGCTGGATTCCCTCCCCTCCTTNCATCCAGCATTTTAAGTGCTGGCATGTCATTGAGGCTGTCAGCCGCCCTCTTTGCTCAGTGCAAGGAGCTCCGCTTGGCGGCTTGGTGCAACCGTTTCCATTTGGAGCCTGTAATCCTCCTATTCGGGTTAGTTCCACTCGGTTTCCCAGAGTGCAGAGTGAGGGAAACCCGGTGGGATAGCAGTAGATTATATCAAATAATACAGAGAAGGCTTGCTCTGATAACTCCAACCACGGGATACTCAGGCACTGCCAGGGGTCAAGCATTGCAACCTTCCAGGGTAAATCCTCTATAGACTTCACCCCTTTTTCTCCCAAAGCCAGAGACACTCTGGGTCCCACCTCAGTGCCACCGGGTGTAAATCTGGAATTAACTCCCCTGACTTCAGTGGAACTACTCCAGATTTATGGCTGAAACTGAGCTTGGGATCTGGCCCCAGCTCAAATCCTGTGAGTGTAAACTGAGCTGTAGCAACTTGGCCCCACAGCTGAAAAATGGATTGACATAAGGAGAAGAAGGATGGAGACAGGGTTACTTAGGAAAGTCAGTACAAGGTGCCAGGGAAAAGTCATTTCACTATCCCTTGCCCAGAGGGCTGGCATTCCTCAGAGGTCTGCCTGTATTTCATCTCACCAAATGAGCACGTCCTGATGTCAAACGTGCTCTTCAGAGAAGATGAACTGTCCAGCAGCATGTACTACTCTGGGGACACTATCTCTCATACCCCATAATCCCACTACACTCCCAGCAGATCCCCAATCCCCTTTGAAGCCCACACTGCCCTAACCCACATATGTGCTTGCCCCAGCTGTTCCAGGTGCCATTACACCAAAAGGTAGCCTGAGAGATGGCACAGCTGCCATCCCAACTCTGCTATGTCATGCTCGGCTACTCAGGTTTAAACTGGGAGTTAGAGGAGGTGCTTATTTTAGAAGCAAGTTGTTTTTGCAGCATGCTTAGTCAAAGCAAAAGCGGGAGGGGAGGCAGGGGGATTATTTAAATGGGAAAACCCCTGAGCATGGACCCAGGCACTGGGCTAATTTTAGAAGTCAGACTATCCTGGAGTCATGACAAGGGTCTCAGTGGAACTTCAAGAAGTGGGCAGCACACCAGAAGAAAGTGGGGTCCAGGACTGTTCATGTACGGACTGGTGCTGAGAGTCTGTGGGGATACACTGAATCAGTCACTTTGGCTGTAGCAAGCAGCTTATGATCAGTGCCTCAGTTTCCCCATCTCTCTGTGGGGATACAGCTTTCATGTGAGGTCACTAAAAGAAAGAGTCAAGACCCTGGGTGTACAGATGGCAACTAGAAAAGAACAATTTGTTTCAGTCTCTGAGAAAACATAAAAGGAAGTCTCTGAGGACTAGTTTTTCTTTGTGGTATTTTTATGCACTTCTTGCAAAAATATTGGGATAAAGGCCCTCAACAGCTTCCTGCCAGAGATGTGGACATTTATTTGCAGGAAGGATGCAAGCCATGGGTCCAGGACTATATGGAGCCAGCTGAAGAGTTCTCATTCCACATCTGCAGATTCGAGACTGGGTTATAACATCACCTCTGCTGCTTCTGAAGCCCTGCCCCTCTGTCCCAACAAGTGCAAAACCAAGGAGCAAGCATTCACCTGCCTACAATGCTGGAGTATGGCAGCACTTTGTACAGCAGCAGAGCCCTGACTCACCCTCCTCTCCTTGCTGGGCAGTAGAGGAGCAGGCTGGGGGATGTGTGTGCATGCATGTCTGCCTGCGCTCCTTCCCTGCACCTGCCAGCCTGCTGATCTATAAGCTAATCCTACCCCAAGCTGATCTATAACTAATTCACTTACAACACAATTGCAATATCGATTCCCAAACTCCTTTGCAGACAGTGCTAAAATGTGTGTGTGTGTGTGGCAGGGACAAGGGAGCTGGCTGACAAAAAGCCAGCGCACGGGGAGGGCTCCACTCCTCGCGGGGGAGATCAGAACGTGCTGCAGAGGCAGCTCCATGTGTGCCTTTCAGGTCCTTCCCTTTGTCTCCACTGCCACCAAGGGCTGTGGAGAGGTCTGAACACACCTTTCTGTGCAGACATCCTATGGATCTATGCATCCACCATCCTTGCTCCTGTGTGTCACCAAGGATGGGGTGCTTTTTGTCTTTCTCCACCATTTCAGCAGAGCAATCCTAGTCCCCCTCTACCCCTCCCCATGGGAGCCAGAGCTGCACAAGCAGGTGGGTGCTGGACATCCGTGTCTGGAGGAGAAGCACAAGCAAAGACCAGCTTCCCCAGGGTCACATGTAATGCAGAAGGGGAGAAAGGGGTTCTGTCCAGCCTACTCCAGACCTCTCTGGAGGTGAGTTGAAGTAGGAGTTGTGCTTATCTGGGGAGGTAATGGCTCCCACGGTTCCTGGTCCATCCTCAGATGACAGAGGATGACCTCACCCCAGCAGAGAGAACTACCTGCCCTACAGTGTATGGATCAACAGCATCTTGAGGGCAAGCTTGAGCTCAGTGACTGTGCACCTGACTTTGCTCACACCAAGCTGGTTTGGGATCAGTCTAAGAGGTAAAAAACCCAGCACAACCTGAGACCAAATGGTCTTGGTACCTTCCCAACTCCTGGGGCAAGCAGATGCTATTGTAGTGTGTTCCTCCTGCACTGAGCAACTGTCAGAGAATGCAAGGGCAGCATAAAGCTTAAAACTCCCCCAACACCTGCAAGGGGCCCCTAATTTCCGTGCTTCTTCACAAAGTTTGTACCATTTACACCAGCAGCACATGATAACTCTGAAGCCATCTAGAAAAGCCTCCGTTTTGGTCAGTGGTCTCTGAGATCAACTCTTTACTCCAGGAGCCACATTTGAAAGGTTGATTTATGCAGCACAAAGTAAAGAAGACATATTTAATGATGAATGGAAATGTCATATTGATCCTATGGGCAGACTGTGAAATATGGTTGTACACGGGCTGTCACCAAATCCACTGAGCAAGTGGAGGCATTCGACACCAGGGCAGTCAATATGGGGATCAAGCTGCCCCTGTGCATCTGCCTTCCTGATGAGCAACACCAAACTGGGATGGAAATCAGGAAAAAGCTCCTAGGCTTGAGTGGAGAGAGGATATTGAAGCATTCTCCCATCCATCCAACCAATACTAATACTATTAGTACTTTGGGGATGTTTGCAGGCTTGCACGTGCAGGATGACAGGGCTACCATCACACGGCACACAGCACGGCGGGGCACTGCCTGAGGCCTTGGCAGCTCCAGCATTAAATAATACTGCCAAGAGGCAGGCCTGTGCATGGTGGAAGGACAAAGACATGTCTCTCACCAAATACAGCTTGGTGATGAATGTCCCGCACCAGATGCAGTCTGTAGCAGGAACAGCACTACCCAGACCCTGTGATTCTCTACCCAAGGGAAAGGCAACATCCCCAGGGTTGCCAGAACTCAGCTGGGAATGGTGAGAGACAGTGCTACTGTTCAGTCTAAGGAGAATCTTTGGTCCCCTTTGGAAATGGGACCCCACAACCACACTGCCATGTGGGGTGGCCCCAATGGGACTTTGGTGGCCACGTTCTTTGCCCTGCCCTGCTCTCATTGCAGCCATGAGGATCTTTGTGTTCCTGTAAGAAAGACTCAGCTCAGCTGGAGGAAAGTTCCACTTGGACAGAGCACAGCAGAGGGGTAAAGTGATCTTAAACTGGCAAAAATAGAGCATCAGCCTCATATAATTTCTCTGAAAACAAGATTTATTGAAGTTCTGTCTGTGGAAATCACTGTAGTGTGGAACACTCACCATATAGATTCAATCACTGACTCGTACCCTACTACATTTTTCATTAGGAAAAATATTGGCTGGGAAAGTTTGACCCCATAATCTCTGCATTTTAAACAATAACCAAGGAAAATAAAAGTGACGGGCTAAGGAAATCTCTTCCACTTCAGCACTCCCCTAGGTTGGAGCCAGGAGCTGTAAATCACCCTTCTGAACCAGAGCTACTTGCTATGACCCTTTGTGTCCAGACTCCTGCAGACCTGATGCTCTTTGGCCACATCTACCCAAGGGGTCTCTGGTGTGGGAACAATGTATATCAGTACCTGCTGGAGGACTGAGCCACGCCACTGTGTGCTCAGAGGGCAACATTTCAGAAAACAGGACCCTACTCTCACCATGGTTTGGGATCCTGATATGCCCAAGGAGGGACAGTCTCCACTGTAGGGCAAATCAAAGATAATGCTCATCTGAGACTCAGCTTCTCATCTTTCTGTAATAGGATCTTCTTGGTCTGCAGTCAGCACAAGGCTGAGACAGAGGACAGACAGAGCTCTACAGAGTCTGTAGAGCTGTGGTCTCCACCTTCAGTTCGGCTAACATGTCCCTGTCACCCCACCATCATCACACAAGGGATGCCTGGAGTCTCAGCTGCTGCTCCACCACAGCCCCTTTCAAATTAAATCCTGGTTTATGGTCTAAATAAATTAACCTTCATCGATTAGAGGTTCGCAGTGCTTTTAATGTCAGTGTCATAATCAGATACCATAATGGATTTGCCTTTCTAAATCATAGCTCCAAAAGGCCTTCAATCTGAAACTCTACTTTATGTGTGGCCCAATTAGAGACCACAAGGCTTTGGGCCCCAGCCACCTCTGATATACTGATTTGCACATGCTGCGTGTTGGTGGCCTTCAAGGCTGGAAGGAGACCTCACCCTGGATCCCATCCCTCTCTGCTTCCCACCACCTGCACTCCTTGATGCTCACCTTCTGAAACACACCAGAAACACACCTCACGTTGCAGCAAAAACTAAACTCGAGAAAGCCAGAAGCAGTCAGTGATGCGCTGTCTTTAATTCATGCACTGAATCTACATGGAAAGAGGTCTCCAAATCATTTATGAAGATCGACTCACCTTGGTGAGTCAGTGACACCACCAGAACTCTACCAAAGCCCTCTCAGTCTTGTTAGGAGTCTCTGTGCCAACCCAAAGCCAAAACTCATAGGATCAGGTTATTCATGGGTTTTGGTCTCTTCTCCAATGTAGCAAATGACAAGACAAGAGGAAACAGGCTCAGGCTGTGCCAGGGGAGGTTTAGATTGGGAAAAATTTCTTCATAGAAAGGATTCTCAAGCATTGGAACAGGCTGCCCAGGGCAGTGGTTGAATCAGCATCACCAGAGGTATTTAAAAGATGTAGGTGTGGCACTTACGGTTTAGTGGTGGACTTGGCAGTGCTGGGTTAGTGGTTGGGCTCCATGATCTCAAGGGTCTTTTCCAACCTGTATAATTCTATGATTCTATCACCTTAAATAATGCATCAGACAGACCTGAAGTGGAGATTTTGGAGGTCTTTGTCTCCAAGTGCAACTGAACAAAACCTTTTGCCCATGTGGAGAGGAAAGGGTGCATCAGAGGCAGCCTAATCAACTTGGATCTGTGAGAACAGCCACCAGCTTTCTAGGGAGGATTCTTGTCTTTCCCTTTATCACTGTTATCTTGGGGCCCTTTCTAAGCATCCATCTGATACCAGAGAGGAAATTCCTCTCCACCTCTTCTCCTGTGCTCAGGATCTCCCTTGCAACTTCTCCAAGAGTCTTTGGTTTGATTTCCATGTTCTGACATAGCCATTAGTTACAAAGAGCGATTAGTTTGGTTGTTGTTTTTCAGTCATTTTTTAAATGGCTCCAGGCAGCATCAGAGAACAAAGAAACAAAATATCCATGAAAAGAGTTAATCACAAATTACTAATTATTTCCCCCCCTCCCTCTGCACTCTTTTTTCCCCAAATCATGAAATACTATCCCCATGAAGAAAGGAAAAGGTCTGTCCGTTTGTGAGCCCTTCATGGATTTTATACACCTAATTCATCAAACGAGAAACACTTCCTGATTGTCCAGGATTATTTTGAGAGGTGAGCTCGTGACCCCCGACCTTGCTGCCGAGAGCCACGGCGAAGGGCAAAGGCTCTGATTTACGTGTCCCGAGATGCAGCCCCAGGCTGTGGGGCGGGGAGCAATGGAGCCTCCCTGGCTCAAGGAACGAGCCCTGATACCCCGGCCAGGGGCAGCCACTGAGCCGGGCCCTTCATGTGCAGAGATCCCGTGACTCCAAGTGTTTCTGAACCCATTTGGATTTTATGGGGCTGCTGATTTCAAACAGGCCGAGCTCTTTGAACAAGGCACCGTGCATGCCATTTGGAGGTTTGTATTTATTTACGGTGAGGTCTTTTATTCCTCTTTCCAGACAAAATGCACGTGCCAGAAAACAGGTCTTTATCTCAAAAGAGTGCAACCGGAGGCACAATCTGGAAGCAGTTGGAGTCTGAGCTGCTACAAATTTTATTCAAAGGGAAAATTTGGAGGGTGATGGAAGTTGGTGAGTCCAAGCCATGGAGACACCCACTGCTTCCAGGTCTAGATCCACTGAGACATGCTTGTTAAAGATCCCCAGTTTGCTTAGAGTCAAGGCAGAAAATCTGAAGAAAGTATTGTTGAAAATAATGACTCTTGCAAATGCCAAATTCCCTGTTTTCTTCATTGTCCCTCTCCTACAGCACCAAGTATCTACGGTTCCATGAGAGATAGGCCTTTGACTGGGCTAGGACAAAAACTACTGTTCAGGAATCTAATGCATAAAACCTCTGTTTCAGATGCCCATGCCTCTTTGTCACCCTTTGTCTTTGACCATCAGCAAAACAAGTGTGTTCACATCCCCAAATCCACACCAGAGCTTCTCTCTGGGCCTTGAAGATGTTCAGCATTCAGCTGCAGATACATCTAAATACCAAAGGTATCTTTACAAACAGGCAATGGTAAAATCAAGCATCTCCAAGAGATGTGATTTCCAAATCTGTACCTGCAGCCAACACAGAGCAGAAGGCAGCCGTAACACTGGGACCTCCCTGCAGTGGAAGGCTTGAATATATCTGCTGGCTGGCAGGTATGTAAATCTCCACCTCCCAAAATATTTGCAGCCTTTAGGGATGGCTCCATTCACAGAGACACTCTGAACTGCATCAACATCACTTCAACAGGCTCAGATTTTGCCCTTTGCAGAGTAAAAACCCTTTGACCTTTTCTGTATGCATTCAGAAGTACATCCTATTTTGCGTGAAAATGAAGCTATTTGTCTAACTAAGATAAATAAATAAACCCCAGTCTCCCAGAACAAGGAGGGGAGTTTGGGAGAAGCATGATCCCAAGGTAATTTTTTTTTTCCAGGACAGAAAAAGCCCATCCTGTTTGCCTAAAAGCTGAAAGTGATGCAAAAGGGGACCATAAGGGAGTATGAAAATGCATTTGAATCAATAGGATAAAGTTAACAGGATCAGGAATAAATAGAATGAATGAAATAGGATAAAAATGCCAGAGGAGGTAAAAATGCCAGACTCCACATTGCCTCAGAAATCACTGCTGAAGGAGCAGCAGGGCCAAGTTCATCCTGGGTGTAATTCACTTGGCTGTTTCCTCCTGCCATTTTAAGGATTGGTGGATTTAGGAGCTTTGGGTTGTTGGGGTTTTTTTTCTCCCTGTCAATGATGTCTCAATTCAAATAATGTGTGACATTCTTGGGTTTGCTCCATGCCTGCCTGGCACAGCTTAGGGTCTGGCTTCTATAAATGGCAGCTTCCCATGACCCAGCAGCTCTGCTCTGGCTACTGGAGCATCCAGAAAGGTGCCTCCATGTGAATTTGGGTGATGAATTTAAAGCAGCTATATTTGCAAAACAGTTTTTATGCTTATATAACAGACTCCATTCTGATTCAACAAGCATGCTGGCAGCCAGACTTCACTCCAAATGTGTTTAAATCTCTTTGGCTTTCAAGGAGTTTATGCTTGTGCTTTAAGTAAAGCAGGTGTTTTGTGGATTGAGTTCTGAATCCTTTTCACAGAAGCACCATCTTCCCATGGTCCCTTGAAGACAGCAGTGAGAGGCTTTTGAAGAGATACTCGGGTATTTGCTGGTTGTTTTTCCCAACAGCTCACTGCTGTGCCACAGAGCAGGGCACTCCAGCAGCTCCCCTGGCATGCCTCGCTCCCTCACAACCCTAACTACATCACCAAAAATACAAAAAGAAAGGAAATTTAAATATGATGAAAAGTATCTTTCCTCCATACTGGTTCCCAAGGCACCTTGTGAGCAGGTGTAATTCTGCATCTCAGCAAAACCATGGACCTGACTCATTTTCTGTTTTATAGAAGGAGAGAGGTGCCCCTTCAGAGAGCAGCAGTCCCACATTAGCCTCATTTGTAGATGAGCTCCTGGAGCTCCTGGAGCATCCCCTGCAGGTGCCTGCTGGGGTCACCTCACTGGGACACGACACTGAAGCTCACATTCCCATCATTGCAAAAACAGTCAGAGAAGTCCCCAGCAATAAAGCTGCATCAAACACAATGTTGGAAATGTGATGCCCTTGGAGGTGGCAGTGCCCTATAGCCCCATGTCTCTTAGCACCTGGCTCATTCATTGTGCTGCTCTGGGACCAGCCTTTCATCCCACCACCTTGGCTTTCCGACCCAACTCCTAATCCCAAGCTGGATTTTGCTTAGTTTAGGAGACTAGGGTGCACCACCCCAGGCAGGATGGCTTCAGGCCATCAGCTAAAATAGCTGCTTGTCATCATCTCCTTTGTCTGGGCTTAGGACTGACAGGACCTGTCTCCGCTCCCTTTGAGATCCTTTTACACCCAGCCCCTGAAGGTCTGACCTTTGCTATCTAGTCTGGTTATTTTCACCCTGTGCCTTTTTGGGGTCTTTTTCTCTGTTCCTTATTGTCCCCTTTCTCCCTCCATACTCTTTCTGCCATCCTGGGCGGAGAAGACTCCAGAACAGCCCTGCTGTAATTTAGGTTGTCATCCAATCCACTGCTGTGTTTACCTGCTCGGGCATGGTGGGATATGCTGGTGACCAGGGTCTCAGTGTGTGGGACCAAGCTGGGACCATGTGGCACCTTGTCAGGAGACAGCTCGAGGGGCACTCTGCTTCAGCATTCTCCCCCATTAGTGCCCACCTCCTCACACCGTGGGGCAGGTGAGTCATATGAGCCTCACCAATGTCATGTGGCTCCATCAGAGACCGATGATCAGAGGGATGATCAAAGGAGACACGCCAAACTGCCCCAGGCTGTGCTGTGGATTCCCTTCACAGCAGGATACCCCCAGAGTCGGGTGGCCAGCGTGGCCCCCAGAGCACTCTTGACAGCACAAACAATTCCTCCCGGGTCAAGGACCTGGCACAGTGCAGGGTATCACTTAACTTCCAGACGTGGATGGTACAAGCTGGGGGGGTTTGACTCATGTCAGTGGCTGGACCCCTTCCCAAGAAGACCTCCTGAGCTCAGCCACTGCTGGGAACAGCATAGGAAAACACAGCAAGGCAATGATTTGCCCTGGCACTGACTGTGCCTTGGTTGTCGTATGCCCCAGACTGTGGTAGAGGCAAAGTCAGGGTTGTCCTCCACCATAGCCCTTGGGGGATGATCTTCCCACCAGAAAGGTTGTTAAGCTTGCAGGAGGGAGACCCTCTTCCTGAAAGTTACTTTGATGCTGTCTGCATCTGTAAAATAAGACTATTGCTCCAGGGGTTAAATTAAGCAGCACTGGCATGAAAGGGTGGCTCATGCTGGAGCATCATGCACAGCAGTGGCCTTCTGCTGATGGGTGACTCATGCTTCACAGCAGAGACAGCACCCCAGCCTTGCCTTGCATCCTCTAAGCAGGGCTGATGTGCACCCTGCTGCCCTGCTGGGCTGCACCTTACAGTGGGGAAGCCCTCTGGCCCTAAGGAGTTCTTTTCCCAAAAGAAGTGGTGTCCAGGCATGCATATTTTTACAGGTGAGAGACTGGGGTTAGAGGCCAGGCTGGCATCCAGCCCCTCACCATGCAGTGTCCTGCCCCATCCCTCACCTGCTGAAGTGGCTCGGACCTGGATCAGGACAGAGGATCCAAGCCCGACATGGATGGGGTGAATGAGAGATGGCACTTCCTAGAGTTCTTATAAGGGATGGATGTGAAATACGGACTCATCAACAACACCATGCTGCTGCTCCTCAAAACTCAGTGTGCAGGAGCACTTCCTTTGCAGGTCTGGGAGTACTGGATTTGGCCCACCGGAAGGTCTGGAAGGGAATCAGGCACAGTGGTCTGTGATCACACATCAAGCAAAGCTCAAGACTTGTACTGCTGTCTTCTCCCATAGCAGGGAGATGGACGTCAGCAGGCTCTATCAGTGTCATCAGGTCACTCTCTTTCCAGTTAGAAATGAGTTGTTACACTGAAAATAATTGACCCTTAATGCCAGCTGCAGGGACCAGAGCATGCATTGCCACGAGGTTATGCTCCTTCCAATCCATCTGCTGTCCCTGTGTTGAGCTCAGATGTCTCTCCTTCTCCCCCAGCCCCCAGCTTTCCTCTCAGCTTTCAGTGCTACCCTGGCTTCTGGGATGTGCATTTAGCCTTTCCCTTCTCCCACCCCTGTCACAGCCCCACAGAGATGAGCAAGGTCAGGGATGGCTGATACATCACCACCAGTCTCTCTGGTATAATCCAGGAGGGACCTGTAATCCCTGTAATTCAGGAGGGACCTGGAATAAGACTTGGGTACCCAATATCCATTGGCTCCTTGGGACATCACTTGTGTGAATGTTGCAAAGGTGACATTGTTCTCACTTCATCTGAGATATGGCCCTGGTGAAAGTATCAAGAGACCAACATTTCCAGAGAGAGTTACTGACACTGATGGGGGGTGCTGCTGCACTTTGCATGTCCTTGTCACTGACTACTCCCCACTTGTGAGCCTCAGCAGGCTGGGAAATTTGCTTTCTCCCTGTCCTGAGTCTTTCCAAAAGGAGCTGCCCCAGCCCAGCAATTTAGCCATGTGTTTTTGTGAAAATAAATGGTCAAGCAAATGGTGCAGTGATACAGTGGTATAAATGGGCTAGAACAAACTAATTCCTTTCTTTGACTCTGATCTGCTCTCTGGCCTTGGCAAGGCCATCTCCACCCCAGTGCCTCTGTTTCTCCTCTGCTTCTCTGCCTTATTAATGCAGCCATAGCTTCCTTGGAGAGAAGCAGGAACAGGGGATGATTTGGGCTGGGATATCTGATACTTCAGCAATGGCAATAACTGTGGCCTGTTGCTGCATGCATTTAGGGTTTCCTCCACCCTACAGGTGCTAAAAGCTCTCCCTGCCCACCCACATGCGACATAGGTTGGATACTGAGCCCAGGCTCAGTAGGAGTCTGTTAGATGCTTTCGTGGATCTCTGAGCATGGACTTGCTGGTGGGCATAGAAAGTCACAGCAAGGAGTTGGAGGCAGGGTGGGCAGATGTAAAGTGGCTGCTGCTGGAGTGCAGCATGGCAAACAGCTTTATGCCCCACCAGTATCTCTCTGTAGCTTTCAAGGAAGGGAAGTCCCAAAGCTGTGGAATGGAGGGAACTGGGAAGCAACCCTGAAGAAGCCAGAATTCTTCTGCCCTTGGAAATCTTGTAGCCATAGCAGTGTCTTGTTGTGCCAAGCATTTTCAGGGAGGAGGCAGCGGCTCAGCAGTGTTCCCAGCCCACTCCCTGCATTCCCCTTCTGGTAAAGCTGCATAGGCCCATGTAGACAGGGAATGGAGAGCACCAGGCCAGGCTGGCAGCTCAGGGCAGGGAGCAGGCAGGTGGGCTGTCCAGCCCTTTGCAGGTGCAGGGCTATACAGACAATGCATCTGCCATGCTCCCCTCCCACCCTCTGGGCTATCTCATGTGCCGGTCCCATCTTCCCACATGTCTGCTGCCTGCTTATCCTCAGTGCCTTTCCTTAGTGGGAACACCCGACTGAGGCTCAGCAGTGCATTGCCATTTCCACCTGAATTGGTGGTGCAGCAGGCACAAGGCAGCCTGGCTGCCAGCCTGGACTGGGCTTCCCAGTGCAGAGCAGGTAGCAGGACCAGCCACGGCCAGGGGTAATCCTGGGGCACAACACACTGCAGAATTGACGGTGGCCTGTTACAGCAGAAGAAGGAAAGGCTGATTTACACCCCCACCATCTCCACGCTGCTTGGCTCCAGCAGAGCTAAAATGCTGGTTTTGCCTGTACTGGGCCCATTGCGGTGCAAGATCCTGCCAAAGTGTGAGAGGGATGTGTGGTGGAAAGCGTATCAGGGGTGGAATTGTCTACACGCAAATGCTCAACTTTATGTACTTTTAACTAGAGGTGTAACAGATGGTTGCATTTCGGTCCAAGCAGCGGAGAGCCATGCCCATTCCGGCTGGAGCCAATCAATCCCACCACTCTGGGGAAAACGGCAAGCTGGGTTTGGAAGCACGGCTGCCAGCAATCCAGAGGAAGGCTTTGCACAAGTAAACATGGGCCGCTGCCATGCGAAACCAGGGAAACAGGATTAAAGAGACGTGGAGACAGACAGCAGAGCACGGTGCCGGTGCCGTGGGCTGTTCCCACAGCAAATGGCAGCAGAGACAGCAAGCAGCCGGGGCTCAGCAAAGGCACATCGGCCCAACCCTCCAACAGGGAGGGAAAAGGAAAGAACCTTCCTGGGCAGGGGAGAGAAGTTTTATGGGATGGGGAGGGATGTGTTCCCATGCAGTTATGCCATGGTAAGGGGCTGCCTGCAATGCTCTGCCTGCCCCTGACACTCCACACCCCAGAGTTATTTCTGTATAGGATGGTGGGTATCCCTCACTGCCACAACTCCTGCTCTTCATGGCCCCACAGCCAGGGCAACATCCCTCCTCTGAACTCTATTACCAGTGAGGATTGAACAGGTAAATCTGCAAATCCCAATTGGCGCTGCTCCATGAGGGAGCCCAGGGCGACATAGCTTGAGGTCCAGGGGAAGGACAAGCCCTGCAGTGGGAAGGTGGCCAACCCACACCAGGAGACCAGCATGGATAGGGCTGAGACAGCCCTTACCTCAGGCCCCTCAAGGGATATTTGTCACTCATTTCTGGGCAGCTTTTGAACTGATGGAAAGGAATACAGTAGAGTTGGACTATTTCAGCAGTGCAGTTTAAGGTCTGGGATATAAGGAGTTAGGTGATGGAGAAAGATTATCCAGTGCTGGTTATGGGAAATTGAACTGGGAGATTACAGTGAGTAGAAGGTTTTAACATAACAGCTTTCAAGATAACCAAGAGCTGGGAAAAGACCACAAAAGGAAAACCAGTATCATCACCTCTCTGTGTCTCAGGGTCCTCACCTGAAGCAATGGAGATCACTTTCTGGGAGAAGTGCTGTAATCCCAACACGACTGATTCCCACTATAGGATGAAGGGCTGGATAAGCACATGGGTTCTTCTAGGTCTTCCAGACCCACATTGTGGACTAAAACATCTGCTCTGCACCACATTTTTGCCTATGGAGCATGCAGATTTGCTCCCTTCATACTTCACTCTTCATCAACTAGGAGCAGTTGAAATCTAGCTGAACCCACAGTTCATTTGGAAGGTGCTCAGCAGACAGATGGGGTTTGGAAGGTGCCCCTTGGGATGCAGCCTTGGGAGCTGTGTGTTACAGCACTGCAGATCAGAAACTGTAATGGGAGGTCGCAGGAAATAAAGTTATTTTGTTTAATGGCTTCCGGAGACTGAGGGATTTGGAAAAATCACTAGAACTCTGGATCCTGGCAGGAAATCCGTGCTCTGTTTCTGTGCTGTCAACACCAAGCAGTCAAAAAAACAGGGAAGCAAGTTCAAAAGCATGAGAGAATGCTTAAACCTGTGAAATAAAGGGTGGGTTATCCTTGTCCCTTTCCCTGTGTGGTTTGCTCTTAACATCCACTCACCTCCAAGGGTATCTCTGTCACCACAAATCTCCGATGAGAAAACCCACATGTGCAAGTTGAACTGTCCCCAAGTTACATTTTGAGTGAAATGTTAAAAACTTGCAAAAATCCAGTGAATCAGTGAGACTGGGTGACCCGAAGAGTCTGCCCAGCAGGGCAATGGTCAGGGTTTAACCCTAGAGGACTGTCTAAACAGGAGGAGGTACCTACAGCAGGGACATTTTGGTCTTTGCCCATCAGCAGCACCATTCAGCAGTCCAAAAGTCACATGTGTATGATTGAGACAGGAACACATCCCAGCAAGACAGCAGGGAGACGGCAGGCAGCCTTCTGCAATTAAAATGAAGTATTTCAAGCAAATCTGGCTCTTTCCTTACTCCTATCACATTGCAAAAGCCTCAGGAAGTCTCCCCAGGGGCTTCCTCCTCAGCCTGGCAGGGTTTGTGTCCCCCACAGTGCCATTGAGCCTTTCACATCACCCCCACAGGGCTGGTGGCTTTAACCTGTTTTAAAGACCTGTTTTCCTTCCCTCCTTCACCTGCTCATTCTCTCTCACAGTCACGTTCCCAGGTACCTCTCAGCAGATGTTTATGGTGCTTTTGTAAAACACTTCCACTTCCTCAAGCTTACCAAACTCTTTCTGTCTCACAGGTGCTCTT
Source organism: Illadopsis cleaveri (assembly GCA_013399915.1). Taxonomy (NCBI): domain Eukaryota; kingdom Metazoa; phylum Chordata; class Aves; order Passeriformes; family Timaliidae; genus Illadopsis; species Illadopsis cleaveri. Next base: position 242,446 of record VXBB01012586.1, read on the forward strand.
GGCTGGAATGGAGAGTGCAATGTCATGTAGCGACTGCTCTGACAGCAGGCATGTCCTCTCCCAGCTCCTCTCCCTCCCCAACAGTGCCATGTCTAGAGAAAAACCTTGTGAAGGCTGAGTACACTTGTCCTTACTCCTCTGCTATAACCTCCCAAAGCACGATAATTTGATAGCAGGGCCGAAAGGTCCCTTGGGTTTAATTTTACTGCTGCAAAGCCCTCCCAGCCCTGAGAATGTGGGGTTACACAAAGGCACCAAAACCTAGGTGGGCAAAGGGACAAACCCAGAGCATTGCAGGCCACGGTGGGGTCAGGCTGAGGGACAATGTTTTGTCCACACAGTGCTGTCTTGGGTGCTGCCAGGGGATGATCTCTGTTCAACACAGTGATGCCCAGCTTAGGTTCATTCCAAGAGGAGATGTGTGAGCCCCAAACTCCTGCTTTTTCCTGACTGCTCGGGAAGCTTTGAGGATTTTGGCTGCCTGGGATGACCTCCCTCTCCGTTGTTTCTGTTCCACCAACGCGGCCCCAGTAGCCAACCCTTCACATTGACAGCTGTCTCCTCTCAACCCCATGTACCAGACAAGAAACTTCTCCCAACTCATAGTGGTGGTCCAACACCTTCCTCAGGTGTTTGCCACCAGGGACACCCCAGGCTTCCCCCTGGCCCACCACACCATGGATGTCATCCTCCCTCTGAGGTGCAGCTTTACTTTCCTTGGTGTTCTCTATTGAGTATTCAGTCCTGAATGACAGGAGATTCACCTCTCCCACTACAGGTCCATGCAGGCTGACAGGCTCTACCAAAGAACTTCTGTGCTGTCAGTCAGGCTGAGGGGTGGGTGAGCAGGGATTAAGTGTGTGCCACCTCTTCCTGAACAAGTGCAAGCTGATGTGGAGTTATAAGGTGGCAGATTCATAGCAAACAAAAGGAAGATATTAATCTGCATAGCTGGTAGATCAGCCATGAAACTCATAGGGATATCATGGGAAATCCCAGGGATATCATGGATGCCAAAAGATTATATGGGTAGAACAAGTGGTTAGATGCATTCATGCAAGAGCAATCTATCTAGGGCTGTAAGACATGAAGGTATCACTTCTGGCTCAGGACCCTCTGAACCATAATCAGCTGAGAGCTAGGAAAGTATCCCTGGGAAGTATGACATATACTTACTAAAGTTTCTATGATAATAATATTCACAATTGTATATAATACATCTGGGTCTTTTGCTCCCTCAAGATGACTAGCAGCAGCAGCAATGGAGTCAGGCTATGGGGCTAGGCAGAACTTCATTAAACCCTGTATGGCCTTCCTCAGCCTCTCACATCCAGTGACTGTATGGATCAGCTCTTCCAAGGGATAAAGCATCTGATTATGAGAGGATTCACAGACCCACATCTCCATGTCAGACCCCTGCCTGTGCTGGGGATAAGCGTGGTGTTAAGCTGTGTGTTTGACTGAGCTATGGGTTTAAATCAGACTCTCTGAGTCACTGTTGTCTTGGGGGTGGATGTCTGAGTCTTTCCTGGAAAGTTATCAATTAGGGAAAGACTGTCCTAGAAGATCTTTCTGAAAATAGCTTCCTATTTCTCAGGAACAGATTGTTTTCCGGTGCTCATCTCTTCTCATCTCATGCAATACCATTGATTTTCACTGTTATTTTGCATGGCTCCCTGAGTACCCCCAGAAACAGCACCATCTCCTGTGCTCCTGGTCCACGGAGAACCACCCCCATTCCTGGCACAGCCAAGTGCCGTGACGAGGAGGGGTCAAAAACTGCCCTGCTCCTTGTCCATGGGCAAGCATAGACCCTCTGGCCCTGACCACCAACTTGTAAAGCAGAACAAGCCTGGCCTACCTCATGCGGACATTTTTGGGTGTGAATCAGTAGCTTTGGGCCAGGAAAGCATCTTGAGCATGACACAGGTTGGTCCAGGTTCAGAGAGCAACCATGACTGTCTTCCTACCAGTGCCTTTGCCCTAACTCTGCCAAAACTCCTGCTTGGGAAAGAGACCTGGGGATGGGGGCCAGATTTGACCCCTCCAATCTCAGGGGAAAGTTCTGAGGAGAAAAGGTAAAACTCATTTTCCATTCAAATACAGCTAATAATAAAACTAGGGAGGAACAATGCTGGAAATATGTTAAATAAGCAGAAATCTGACTAAACAGAAGTTTTCCACAAGGCATCAGGAAATCTCTGAATTGCTATGAGTGCCTTATTTAGTGGTGTGTGTGCTTTTTGTCCACACAAGTTCCAGTCACTGCAGCCATCAAACATTTTTTAATAGGAGCATTAACTTAAGAACAGCTAACAGTAATATTCCTAGCTGTGTGGAAACAGCATTTTATTAAATGCTTCACACAGATTTTGTATAATAAAGATGAATATATTATATCTTCTGCCTCCCCCAGAGTGAAACAATAATAGGAAAATAAAAAAAAAAGCCAATAAAGTGAAACATAAATAGAGCATAATGGGACTAGTAGCAAACTGAACTGACTATATAACATCTGCTATTGTTTGCCTGGCAAATGCAAACAAGGGGAGAAACCAAGAAAGATTTGAACAGCCCTAGCCTCTTTCCCCTCTGCTGCAAGGAAGCAGCACTGATATCCCAAGCAGATTAGAGCTGACAGAACAGTACAAGGGTGACTTGCAAATTTGTCCTTAAACAAATGTGTGGGATTCCCTTTGCTTCTGTGCATGAAGCAATTTTCACTAGTCTTTTGCTGCCAAGCAGTTTATGTGTGAAAATATTCCTGGGTCTGGTGAGTTCTCGATGCAAACATTCATTCATTTCAAAGCTCACATTTTGCCATGTGTTTGCCCCTCACCATCCTCTGGTTTCTGAAGTTATCCCATCAGCTGAGCCAAAACAAAGCCATGGGAGCTGGGCAGCAAATCCTGCCAACTGAGGGGATACAGAAAGAGCTGATATCTATGGGTGAGGCCTCAGTTGGCTTCTGTATATCATAGCCAGGGAGCCTGTATCCATCACCTTTGGAGAAATCAGGATAACTAAGGGATCACACTGTGAGCAGAAGGGGGAAAAAAAGGAGGGATTTTTGCCAGGCAGCTACTTCGCAGGTAGTGAGCTGCCCAGCTCACAGGTGCAGTAAACCCAGGGCTCTGCATCTGCAAAAATCCAGTCTGTGTTTGCGACCAAACTTAAATCATAGCTACTCTGACTGAAAACAGAACTGGCTGGAAGCTGGGGGAAGGAAAGAAGAGCTAAATGCCTATAAAAGTCATTTTCTGTTTTATTTGTTATCTTGCTTGTAATGATCACACCATGTTTCCTATCTATTTTTACAGTAAGTTGTACTCTGGTCTCAAGAGGCCCCTGGATGACTTATTATTAACGATGTCTTCTTATTATGGATGGTGATTTATTATCAGAATGATTCTATTTGTACTGGGTATGTTGTTCTGCTGCCAGCACAAGGCTGTTTCCATCTTCAGAGCAAAAGGTCATGTTCTTGCAGCACAGTGTGCCCAGCTCCACTAGGCTGAGCTGGTGAGATTGCAGACTGCACACATGTACAGGGCAAAAGGACAAAGACCAAAGAGAAGAGAGGCCCTGGTGCACCCACAGCAACTGCCCCATAGCCATGGGGGGCACAGGTGATCCACTGCTGGACTTCTCACCTCCTTACCCACTGCCTACACTCCTTGTACATGACAAGGTCACCATTTAGGGATCTGTACACATATCAGTAAAAAAAATCATACCTTCTATGATTTTTGCATTGCATTACCAGTCAACAAGTGTTTATTTAGCACTGGGAAATTAAAATCATTTTTCTCTGCTGTCCTTGGAGTCCATGTACTCCAAGATTCGCAAGCACTTCTTTTGCTGTAAATAAAGGTCCATCTGGAGTTTGGCAATAGGTTCACAGGGCACAGGAGACGTTCAACAGCTATTGCTTCACTTACACTGCAAAAGGCAGCAGGAGCAGGAGATTTTCTGCTTTCCAAGCAGAAAATCCCAAGATTTAAAGTGAGAGAGAGTGGGCTTCTGGGAAGTTAGCCTGTGCTCTGGGACAGACCGAGCTAGCCCCTCGACAGCTGCCCTCAGTGCCCCCCCTCTAGTGGTGGCTCCCCAGCCAGGGACCCCTCAGGCCCCGCCACTACCAGTCTCTCCTGAGGGTGAGGGATGCCCACAACAGCCAGCCAGCCCCTTTGCTTACCCCAGACCAGGTGATTTCTGCTATGTGCAGCCTTAATACCTCACTTGCTCACCCTCTTAGCTCTTACTGAGGAGCACTGGCAGGTCCTTGTTAAGTTGTAACACCAATGCAGGCAAGGACAGAGAACCTGGCTGGTTTTTCCATGTGCAAGCAGAATCCAGACCCACTGTTGCTGCATATTTGGCATTAGTGAAGACCTGCTTTGCTCACCTGTAAAAAACAACAGAGCTAAGCGGACCCCAAGGAGATTTCAAGCAGAAAAATGGAAGAAATCTTGAGGCTGTTCACTACACAGGCTTTACTCAGTGCCCAGGAGAAAAAGTCCAGGCTGTAAAGTTCTACAACTCACAAGTTATTGTACACCAGCTGAAAAAGAGTCCTGGGTGCCAGGTAGGAGGACATGGAAATTTGGTGCCAAGACATGTCACAAACTGAACAAAATAGAGAAGGGAAGTGGACAGGACTCCAGGATGCCCAGAGGTAAAATCATAGGAGAGATTTTTGTAGTGATATTAAACCTCAGAGTTTGGAGTTTGAAGAGTGGGGATCAGGAAAGTGCCTAACAGGAGAGATTTTTTTCACTCCAGCCTCCTCCAGGAAGCTCTTTTCTCTCTTTCACCATCATACCTCCATGCAGCACAGGAGACAGGGAGACAGCCAAATCTGACAGCGATCGGTACAGAAACGCTGTAAGCTGACAGCAGCTATTATGCAGGATGGGAAATGCCAGTCACCATTACAGGATGCTAAAAGTACCCACAGGAAGAGCCCTGCATGAAACATGACCATGTGAGGAATGTGTCTATGGTTCCTGAAACAGAAAGGATAGAACAAACACATGTGTAAAGCCTCTCATCAGAAATGTCTGCTGGTCATGGACAAACTGTTGGGGAAAGGTCCTTTATGAGGCAGGTCTGAGAATGCAGAGAGCAGCTTGGCACTGAAGAGCAGTGCAGTGAATCCCTGTGTCCAGCAGCAGAGGCTGGGAGAGGTTTGAGAATCATCTTTTGAGCCCCAGCTGGAGATGGAGGCCACAAGAAGTCAAGGGTATAGCCTGGTCTTTGGTGGGAGGAGCAGGGGAAGAGAGAAGAGGAAAGCTGCAATACCCTGGCTGGGTCTAGGGGATATGTCTGCTGCTAAATGCTGCTGCAGTTTGGAATAAAAAGAAGAAGATTCATCTGAGGCATTGCAAACTCACCTCATGTGTAAGTTTAAAGACACGGGAACTGTTGTTTGACCCTACCTCTAGCTGTTACCCTTCATAACAGGACCTGAGAGGGACAAGAGGAAAAAACATGGCAAGTCTAACATGTATTTAGGGATGTATTTTAGGGAAAATCTTTACAGCAGCACTTCTCTGGGCTTGGAGCACTCCTGGGAGGCCAGATGGAGTAGGATGAAAAAAAAGGAGGAATGAAAAAACGGGGAGACTGAAAGAAAGAAGTGAGAAGGAGGAGCAGCCTCACAGCACTGAAAGTTGGAAGAGATCACAGTCAAACTCTGGCTTTGCATCTTGGTGCTGCTCTTGCAATGGATGGAAATATTAGTTTTTAATTAATTTTCTTACTGCAGTTGTTGGAAGGGGAATCACCTTCAAAAAAGAAATACAAATAACTGCTTTAACAGGAAACTTTTGCAGCTGTAATTTATTGGAAGGCGAAATGAGCTCCGATTACATTATCCACCCGCACAGTGCCGGCAACGTGTACTTCGGATATTGCGCTATAATCCAATGACTGCTCCTGAATTATTAACACCAAGTTGTTATTAGAAGAAGTTGCCTGCCTTATTTCCGCCATTCTCCCCCCCACACTCCCTTTATTAAGTTTCAATTGATTCCCCACACCTCCTCCTGCCCCCCAAAAATGAGCCTTCGCCTCCCCGGCTCTTTCATAGCTGCCACAAACGTTACTTGCATTTGGCAGCCTGGTCAATTATTCACACGAGCGGGGAGCGGCAGAGATATTACAGGTCTCGGAGGAGCCAGAGCGGCTCGGCTGTCACAGTCCTGGGTGGCTGGGTCGTTTGTACCCCCCGCCAACGAATTAACCAACCAAAGTTTTGTGGAGCCCCGAGTCCGGAGCGCAGTTGCGGGGCAGGGGGAAGTCTTNGATGGGCATCGCCTCGGATCTCGACACCCGCAGACCAGCCCCGCGGGGCCCAGAGGTGACAGGGGAACCCAGCGCTGTGCGCTATTTCCACCCGCCTCCGAGCGCAGCTGCACGGGCCGGGCGCTGTCTGCCCCCGCCTCCTCAGCGCCCAGCCCCGCCGTCCCAGGGTCATCCCCGTGGCCACCCCTTCCCCCCTTCCATCCTCTTCCCTGGAACTGGGGGGACTGGAGAGAAGGCGGTGGCTGCTCCTCGTCCCAAAACGAAAGTGGCCCTGGGGACAGATAGCCTTTGAAAAGGCCGGGGATGCGCTGATCCCCTCTGAAGGGTCTTCCCCCGCTTGCCCACGGCCCGGCCTTGCCTCTCCCGGAACTGGGACGGAGCAGGGACGGTCCGAGAGCTGCTAAGTCTCTGTCGTCCACAGACCCTGACACGGCCAGGAGGCCTGAAATGCCCCCGACCCACCGTCCCGCCTCCCTGCCCTCCAGAGGCGATCTGCGGATGGCATTTATCGGAGTATTTAGGGGGTTTCGAAACTATGAATTGATAAAAATCAAGCTCTCTCCTTGCCTGGAACTGGGACAGGCACGTCCCGACTGTTTTACCCAGGAAGTTTGAGTCCTACTGGGTTTCTTGGACTAGAAAGTAAAATACTGGAATGTAAAAGATTAAATGCGTTCAGACTCTCCTATAGGTCCTTCTCTCACGGGAACTCCTGGAACGGCTACTGGAGAACTCTGTTCCCAGGGGAAACCCGGGGGTCTGGCTGGGGAGCCATCAGTGCAGAGTGGTTTTCTAGCCCCAACAAACCTCAGGGAATCCCTAAAATCCACCAGGAGTGGTGGGAAGAAAGCGTCCCGGGGCTGCGCTAAGAGGAGCGACAACATACTGTTTCGGGACATTTGGGATGGGGGCACCCTCGCGTTTCTCCCCCGCTATGGGAAATGCTCCCTGGGACCCCACGCAGGGTGATGAGGTGGATGGAGGCGTTGATCCACCCCGGTCGTTCCTTTCCATTTGTGCTCTAAAACGGCTTGTGGGGTAGACGGACTCCTCTATTTCCTTTACATCAGCCCGAGAACATGCCCACTTACGCCGGGCCAGCGACTTGCCCAAACTGAGACTTCTCCCCCTCTCCCGGCCCCACAGCGGGACGGTAAGAGCGGTGCGAGCACCGCCGTGCTAGCTCCACTGTGCGGGGACTGTGCCGAGGGGAAACAATCGGCCCCAGGGGTGGGCAGAAAGTGCACGGACCTTGCAGCTCCGCTGGTCTCGGCGCTGCTGAGTCGCCCCGAGAGTTGGTTTGCAAACGAAAATCCCCAGGTGAAGTCGGGGAGCTGGGCACCGCACTGTCCGTCTGCCCGAGGGGGGCTGCTCCTCGCATCCCGCTTCTGGTTGGGTTTCTGGGCCCGCAGGTTTCGTTCCTGGTCGACCCCGTTCAGGTCCCGGCCCCGCGGCCGAAGACCTCCGAAGGAACGGTGATTTCTCCATTTTTCTCTGCCGGGGAAAGTTCGGGGCTTTCACGGGGCCGGTGAGTCCTAGCCGGGCCGAGCTGGTCCGGGCCCGCTGCCTCTGACCCCGGCTCCCAGGCCGGGTGCGAGCACTCTGGTCACATTTATTTTTGGTGCAGAGAAGTTTCTTCCCCTGCAGGGAGATGGTTGCGAGGAAAGGACGGATCGGCCGAAAGCTGTACAACGAGCTCCAGAAATGGGCTTTGCTGGGGAGCTTCTCCCCAACCCCACAGCGCTCCTCGGTACCCCGGCGCCCCCTCCCCATCACAGCTGGGAGCCGATGGGTGCCCAGCTGGGGACGGTTGTTTTCCAAAGAGAGCAATGCCGAGCAGTGCCCGGCGGAGGCGGGATCAGTGTACCTGTAGGTGCCTTTTACCGGCCGTTTTTCAAGAGTATACTGGGGCAGGGACCACAGACCCCACCGTGGCTCTCCGTCCTCCACCGCGGGTCCCACCGGGGCCTCTCCGCCCCTCAGCAGTCGCAGCCCCAAATTTGGAGGCGTGCTTGAAGACTAAAACAATTATTTTTTAGGTTCCTGGCTCGCCCTCCCGGCCTTTGAGAGATGCTGTGCCCAGACTAGCTACCAGCTCGAGGGCACGGAGTTTTGCTCCTCTCCACGCTGCTAACAGGGAGTGGTAACGTGTTTAGACCACTTAAACTAGGCAGACATAGCTGGGAGCCATGCATGGCTCAGCTATGCCGGGAAAGGAGGTGTCATTTGTACGCAGTTACTTTGGTGATCAACACTTGAATGATATATGCCGCCTGCTTTAATTATATTCCTGTGACATTTTCCTGGACAGGAGTGGACCGCACACAGCCAGGGCCGGGCAGCCCCGGGAGCGTCCTGCTGCTGCCCGGCGGGCCCGGGACTGTTCCGGGGAGGGCAGCTACGCCGACAGCCCGAAATCGGGTCCTGGAGACAGCAAAGGGAAAGGCTTCCGAAGGTGCTACTCGTAGCCAGATTTTTTTTTTTTTTTT
>VXBB01012598.1:21802-35279 GCA_013399915.1 Illadopsis cleaveri
TTTTTTTTAATTTACGATTTCTGTTAGTGTTTTTTAAAAGAAGTCCGTCTATTTAGACCATCTTCCTGAGACTTAAGAGAGCACTGGGAGTTCCCTTTGTCCTGCTATTGTGTCAAGTCCAAATCAAATCCCTTAAGTTTTGAAGTGTCAATTCTGATGTGTTGAATGCCCATTCCCAAATTACATGTTAAGGCAAGGACAGATAATGTAATGAGGCAGTTTTAAGACCTATTATATGTCTTTGGAAATGAAGCTGGATTTCACTGGGGAGATACATGACAAATTTTTAAAGTTCCCATGGTAATAGAAATTTTCTGTAGCTTTGCATCGGATGTAAAAACATAAGGATGTAATTTCCAAGCGAGACAAAGAAGAGGACTTTAATCAATACGATAATGGTTTTTTTCCTGATTTGGGATAATGCAAAATGCAGTCCATATCTTTTGTTGACTCAAAATTACCCGCTGACTAGAGAGAAAACTTTGTAGCACAAAGATAATGCACAACATGTATTATCAATTCAATTGAAAGGAAGCAACTTCAGAGCATACCTTTGTGCCAGAAACTGCTGTTTGTTCAAATTATTTTTTCTGTTTTTTAAAGAACTTCTGTTAAAAGCTTACTAAAAACTTCTATTTCGTGTATCATGATTAATCATGGTTTTATGTTCCTTGCTCTGCTTTTATAGAAGTCTTTTGATGCACTGAGTTGTGTTACAATGCTCAAAATGGTATGGATTTCAAAAGCCAGTGCTATCCAGAGAAAAGGCAGGTAATAAATGGTTCATACTGATTTTTATTCTGCAGATATCCGCCATCCTGTATGTTAAGAGTAAAGTACAAACCTATAGCAGCCACACTGGGTAACGTTTCTAGCCTAGTCCAGTATCACGTTGAACAATGGCTAATACTTTTTCTCTTGCAGTAAATGAAGAGTCAGTTCTCGATTTATTTTCTTGCAGTAATTTCCCAAGATATAGAAAAATGGCGCTCGAGAATGTCCCAGAACTTCCATTAGGTCTAGGTTGTTGCTGTTCCCCCATGAACTTAATTCCTCTTTGTGCCACGTAGCAGCAACAGGCACAGTAACTTGCCTGTGGGCAAAGAGCTGCCTGCTGCTAGTTTTTAATTGGTGCCCTGGCATCCCTTCTTTAGAAGTGACACTGAGCAGTGATTCCTTATTGAGCATCTCCAAAGTATTCATGACTTGACAGGCCATGATCATACTCTTCCCAGCCCAGTGAGCGAGGGCTGGGAAGTTGTGTGCAGGTAGCAGCAAATGCCTTTTTGGAGACAAGATGTTGTCATTATCCTCCAGGTTTTTGAGCATGAATTGTGAGCATTTGCCCTCTCTGTTCCTTGATTCACATGTTGTATGGTCTTCATTGTACCATTTCCATCTAGACTTGTAACTGGGGAATTTGAAGAGGGAGAAATAAAGCTTGCAACTTAGATTCCTTATGGCACAAGGTGGCTGAGATTTGGATTGATCTCAAGTTAGCAAAAAAATTGTATCACTTCATGTAGATAGGTCTTGCATTTTTTCCTTCAGATTTTTCAGGGTAGGGTTAAAATTATAATTATTAGAAAGTATTTTTTAATAATAAAATGGTATAAATTTCCATACTGTCAAAAATAATTAGTGTACTGGAAAACTCTTGTAACTCATATGAGGGGCTTCCTCTTAACAACAAAATGACCATGCTCTTAGACCTTGTTCTGCATTTGCATTCTAAGTTTGGGTTGTTCTTTGTTTGGTTGGGTTTTTTTTTTAAAAAGAAATTCTAATTTTCACAGCTTTTTATTTTATTTTCCATTTTATTTTCCAGGGCTGGGCGCTGTCAGCCTGGAGTCTGTTTTCGTCTCTTCAGCAGGCTCTGATTTGAGAACATGTTGGAATTTCAGACTCCAGAGCTTCTAAGGATGCCACTTCAGGTGCATGTTCACTTGGAAGTTACAACTTCTAAAAAATGTATTATCTCCAGACCATACTAACAACTCCAAAAAAGATGCGTAGGTATTTTCTCTTTGCCAAAGCTTAATAGTATTTGTCTTCTTTTCAACTTGCAGGAGCTTTGTTTACACACAAAACTTCTGGCTCCAGTTAATTGTCCAGTTGTTGACTTTCTTATGAAAGCTCCTGATCCTCCACCAGCTTTAATTGTGAAGAATGCTCTGCAAATGCTCAAGGTCAGCAGAGGAATACATGTAGATGGGAATTGTGTTTAATTAGTATTTGTGGTGTGGTAACATACCTTACTGACTTTTAATTGTACTAAAAGTCTTGTTCACTTACTTAAGAATGCTTTGAATTTTTTGTTTGTTTTCATTTTCTCTGTGTGTGTGTGTATGTGTGCATGTATTTTCCCATGTTAAGGGAAGGGACTACTGTAAAATCTCATCTTGAATCGAAACTAGTTTGACTTTTTTGCTTCTTTGGTGTTTGGGAGCCAATCTAGGTAATGTCCAATATTGGTATCCTTTCTGCTTTCATTGTAAGTTAATTTCTCCCCCCTTTGCCCTTCTTCCCCTTGTTCCTATATGCCCACCCGTTTTCTTTTTCCAAGCAGAGTATAGATGCCATGGACCCTTGGGAAGATCTCACTGAGCTGGGTTATCACCTCACGGAGTTGCCGGTGGAGCCGCACCTCGGTAAAATGGTGTTGTGCGCCGTTGTTCTGAAGTGCCTGGATCCTGTTCTGACCATTGCCTGTGCTCTTGCCTACCGAGACCCTTTTGTGCTGCCCACGCTGGCCTCCCAAAAGCGTGCAGCCATGCTGTGCAGGAAACGTTTTACTGCGGGAACTTTCAGCGACCACATGGTGCTTCTCAGGGCTTTCCAGGTATCGTTTCAGAGCGAGCACTGGTGGCACGTCAGAGTAAATGACGTAGAGTGGTAGGCTATGGCTGTCCTGTATGTTGGACTCAGGGATTTCTCAGGGACACATTTTGTCTGATCTTTTCAAAGCTGGGTAAATTTTGTGAGTTCCAGCAAGATTCCACTTTATATCCTGTTACGTGGATAACTTCAGGTAACGATCTTGACATAGCGATCTCTATAATAACATAATGAACTTAAAATAACATAATTGTCATTTTGTTTTGGTTAGGGAGTAGGGGGAAAAAAATCTATTAGTTAAATAAAAAAAAGCAGGTTCGATACATTTACTTTGTTTTATTATATTGACCTAAATGTAATTTTTAAAACAATGCATTTTTAAATATTAGATGTTTAAATTAATAGGCAAATGTTGAAAAAATTGTTCTTTGCAGGCGTGGCAGAAGGCACGCAGTGATGGCTGGGAGAGAGCCTTCTGTGAAAAGAACTTCCTGTCTCAAGCCACAATGCAAATCATCGTAGGAATGAGAACACAGTTGCTTGGCCAGCTGAGAGCCTCAGGTAAATAGGTTGGGAAAAGTTCTAACATAATTTTAAAGTTAAATGTATATAAATTGTACGGGGAATAGTGTTCACTTGTCCTTTTCCTTAAGTTGAAAAAGAGCGGTACATATTCATGCTGGGCATGGAGGAGATGCTAGGGTGGGAAAATGTGGCTGGGGAGCAGCTGACATAACTGAAAGTGCCCTGACATCCTGCTGTCTTGCAGTGTGAGACGTGTTTCCTTGGGTTTTTACGTTCTAGTGAATTTTTTCCTGAGGCAGTTAATAAAATGAGTTCAGAGTCAGTTAATTTCAGCTCAGGTTGGATGTCCCTGGAGAGTGTCCTGAATAAAGAAATCCCTTCATCCTTTACTGTCAGTGCGTGCAACCTTCATGTGCCCTGCTTGTGCCTGGCGTGCTCCTCTTGATCCAAAGGCAGTTTATTGTCTGGGGTCTTCTGCTGCCTCAGTGTGGGCAGCCCATTCATTACCTGCTCTTATATTCTAGCTTGAGACAGCCTTGGGGCCCTCCAAGGTCTCATCCTTTATGCAAAGGTGTCTGTTACGTCCCTTGCTTAGCCCTTCATGCTAACAAGCAGTTGACTGACACTGTATTTAAAGTTCGCCTACACTAGGTTTTGAGCAGGGTCCACTCATGCCAAGTTGCAAGCAAGTTGCAATTAAACTACACAGTTTCTAATATGCTGTTCAGTGAAGAAGTATTGTAGCAAGTAATTCTATTCTACATTAGCATGAAACCCCTTGACAGGAAGGATTTCAGAATAAGGATTTCTTCTTGGTGCTATTAGTGTTGGCAGTTGTGAAAAATGCAACTAATTTGTAGTTTATTTCACTTCGTTTTTTCAAATTCCTTTTGAGAAGCAAAAAAGTAGATCTTAAATACAAGCAAATATAAGACAGTTTTGACCTCTTTCTTTCTTCAGGTTTTGTTAGAGCCAGAGGAGGAGCTGATATTAGAGACGTGAATGCTAACTCTGAAAACTGGGCTGTAGTTAAAGCTGCCTTGGTGGCTGGGATGTATCCCAATCTTGTGCATGTAGACAGAGAGAGCCTGGTTTTAACTGCACCAAAGGAGAAGAAAGTGCGATTTCATCCTACCTCTGTTCTTAGTCAACCGCAGTATAAAAAGGTAAAGCCACTTGGAATTTTTGAGAAAATATTTTTTTCTGGCAGATGATAAAATGAGAACTTGGAGTTGATTTGTTTTTCCAGTATTTCAGTTAGTCCTGCTAACTGAAAGTGGAACAAGACAAAATAATGAAAAGAAACAGCTAGTTTTAAAAGTATTTTGAAGAGGTAACAATCTCTGCTCATTGTTAGGAGGAAAAAGTTCTGCTCTGAAACTGGTATTTCTTTAGATCTTCTTTTAAAGCAAAGTATTTTGTTTGAAGGTAATGGGATAACGTGTAAGTCTGGTTGAATATACTTGTGCTTTTTTTATTCTTGTGTATGTAAATAGTTCTGTATTTCTTTCTACAGACATAAAGTAAGAAGTAAGTAAAAATTGACTTTAATTACACGTAGATGATAAAATAGCCTAGTCTTATTTGCTCCTGCACAGATTCCCCCAGTGAACGGCCAAGCTGCAGCTGTTGAGGCACTCCCTACAGACTGGCTGATATACGACGAGATGACGAGAGCTCACAGGATAGCAAACATCAGATGCTGTTCTGTTGTAACACCCATCACTGTGGCTCTCTTCTGTGGACCAGCTAGGTTACCAAGTAATGCTTTACAGGCATCTTCATCCTATCAAGGTATACTGCAGTCTGGATTTGGAATGTTGGCATTGGTATTCTACTAATACGTGATTTGGAAAACTTATTTTTCAGGTCTGTTTTCTACATATTTTGACTCATTCTTAAAACAACAGAGCTGTATGTAGTTCCTGTAGCTGTTCAGGAATAATTTACAGGCTGTGTAACAAATGTTTTAAGTTTTGTGAATCCCTGTAAGTTCATGAGGTTTTATGGTTCTGGAGTCCCAGAAACTACAGTACAGTTTTTAAAAAATAATCTGTTGTCTGTTCTGTAGAAATATTAGTTGGAAGTAAGAGTCCAAGCTGGCTTTCCTGACTTGTTCCAAAACTGTTACCCTTAAAATAATGCTGATTGAATTGTACTTTGGAAAACAAAAAGGTATCCTAAATAGACATGTGCTTTTTTGTTTGTTTGTTTTTCTTAATGGTACTTTAAATATATATACTAAGATATTAAGCATAGAGCAATGTGTGGTTTTACAAACAACTTCAGGCAAAAGTTTGATAATGGCTTGTTATTGATGAAGGTACGTGAAAGGGTCAGATGACATCAGTGTGGGCGTTTATGCAGTAGGGCCCTTAAGAGATCTGGGAACTTGTTCTCCTAACTGAAGCAAAGACTTTTCACTGGGATGTAGATGCAGAAACCAAAAAGCGTGCTTATAAATTTTAAGTGCAAACTCAAAGGCAAATGAGTTTATTGCTGGTAATACAGTGATGTTCAAGTTTTTGTATGCAAGTGTAAATAATATGGAAATGTTAATGCACTTTTTATACGTAATTCAGGAGACAGGGTATCCAGTGACAGCAGTGACAGTGAGATGGAGGACAGAACAACTTCTAATGTATCACTGCTGAAGCTAGATGAATGGCTCCACCTCAAATTGGACTCTGAAGTACGTAATCTATCACTTCCATGCTTGTTTTGTGTAGAAGAATATTTATGCCATACCATCCTAAAAAGATTCCTAAAACAGTTGGATAACCACAAATGTACTGTAAGATTGGCTGCTGTGATCCCTTCAGGTCTCTCAAATTTACAGGAAGACATACTGGATGAGTTAACCTTTTGAAAACATACAAACAGGGACTCAATCTCCTTTTGCCCAGGCTAGTCCATTGTGTGAATTCACATATTCAACATCCAAGTTATAGGGCTTCCTATGAGTTGTAACAACCCATAACGCTTAAATCTTGCACCTTGAGCAAAAAGGAACAAAGAATTAGCTACCTAGCCAACTGCAAGAGTGCTCATCCTTCTTCCTCTGTCATGATGCAGCTGTTCCATGTGTCACACTGGGAAGCAGGAAAGCCTCAGCAGTCAGCTGCTGTTGGATCTGCTTCAGAAGCACTTTGGGTCAGCTGAGGTTTTATAAGTTTGATCTATTTCCATAAGTTAGCAGATTCTAAAGAAACTGCCAGACAAAAGGAAATGGCTGCAGGGACAGCAAGCTGCAGATGGTAGTGGCTGCATAATGGCCCTTCTGCTGTTTGTGGTCCCCTGTATTGGCTGTGTGGGGCTCCCAGCACACAAGACCTTGGCTTGAGCTGGGTTAGCCAAAATTTGAGCAGGAGTAGAGAGAGCAGTACAAATGGCATATTGTGGATTTCCTTTTCTGAGAGGATGACTAAAGTTGCTTGACTGAAATGGAGCACCTGAAGCTGCTGAAAGAAAATTGCTGTCAGATTTTGTAAAAAGCAGAAAAAAGTCCCAGCCCTTGAAGGTAACAAGTGTTCTGGTTATTGTGAAGCTCTGATTGTGTTAGAAGGTAGAGTAACCAGAGGTCTTTTCCATCAAGTATGTCTAAAGAGCCCATAAATACAAACTGAAGTGGCAGGAAGGGCATTAGACATGAAAAGACTGTATTTGAAGAGAACATCAATTTTTGAATGAAAAATGAAAAATCCTGTGTGTTTCCAATAGAATTTTAAGTTTTGTGTGGTGCAGCATGAAATGGTTTAGAAATGATCTTGGACCTGAGGAAATAAAAGATAACAGCTTAATTTAAATGTGAGGTTTTCTTTCCCTCCACGAGACCTAGTCTTGCCTTTCAGTTTGCCAGAATGCCAGCTGTTGCCTGATAGGAAAGATGTAGGGTAGCCTTTGCCTAACTGATCTAGTTTTTTATTAGTCTTTAACAGCACTGAAATTCATTGCAGGCTGCTGGTTTGCTGTTGCAACTCAGACAGAAGTGGCACAGCTTATTTCTGCGTCGTATGCGAGCTCCTTCTAAATCGTGGTCTCAAGTTGATGAAGCAACTGTAAGAGCAGTTGTAGCTGTTTTAACTGCTGAAGAACAGTCTGCAGGTTTGCAGCAGCCTTCAGGAATTGGTCAGAGGCCAAGACCTGTGGCTTCCGAAGATCGTCTTTTAGCATCCACATGGAGGCCAACTAACACTAGGAGAAGTGCAGCAGAAACTGAATTCTCTGACTCCTCTAATGCTGAAAAGTAAGATGCTGAGATCTTCCAGAGACTGTAACTTGTGATTTATTTATCTCTAAAAGCATTACTTGAATTTCTGCTGGTCTTAAGAAGGAAGAAAGAGATAAATACAGCTAAAAGCTTTGATGCTGTCCTATGCCATGTTGTAATTGTGATTTCATTGAGAACTACTTCATATACATGCTGGCTGTTTGGGAGAGCAGTCAGAAATAATGTCCATGAGTTGTGCTCCTTGGGAAGTAGCAGAAGAGGTTTAACCATAACACTCAGAATGAATGCATGCTTTTTTATTTAGTGTTTAATATGTCTTGGAATTGCTGTAATATATGTGGTCATCCAGTAGGCTGATATGTAGATATAAATTCTTCTGTGACATCTTGCAAAACTCACCGTCTGTCGTGTATCTGCCTTTACTTTCCAGAGTTCTAATGAGGTCTACTCGTCCCATAGTTCATCAGCCAAAGAAGTACAAACGAAAAAGTATTTTGTACTCCAAACAAACTTCAGATGACAGGTCAGATCGATCATCAGTGAAATCTGCAGACAGCAGTAGCTTCCCTAGCCCCTGTGCTAGTCCATCTTCTCCAATATCTAGAAAGGTACAGCTTTCATCAGCCTATTACCCTGCTCTTCAAAATCAATAGAATCTCCCGCTGATATCTCTCAGCAACTCTCAGGAATTGTATTGATAAATTAGGAACCCGACTTAGATTTTCATGGTTAACGAGTGCGTAGTATTTCCTTTGGAATTGAAAATCAAAGATAAATATCCTTGTTATACTAGTTTAATAGAGTAAAAATATTATTCTTTGCAGACTTCCGAAGTAAAGCTATTCAAAGTAGAAAAAATATCCAATTTTAAGAGAGGGGTTTATTGTCTGGGTTTTTTTGAAACTTGGTATAATAAACAGTAATAGTGTATACAGTACATGGATTTCTGAACTCTGTGGATTCTATCTTCATCTGTTTCTGTTATAACGTACATTGGTACTGATTCTCTTTAAGCTTTGTGTTATCTGCCTCATTATGACTGCTTGGCAGTTTTTTTGACGATTATTTAAGAAAGCATACATTTTTAGTGGGGTTATTTTCATAAATCTCCCTGTATTTTTTTTAACTCAGGCAGCGTTACAGGAAGAAAATTTGTTTCCTGAAAATGGACATGCACGTAGTGTGCTACAGGCTGCAGTCCAGGGTGCTTAATTTTGTGTCATCTGAAGTTGTCTCAGACTTGAAAGAATTGTAATTAATCACTAGACTTTGTAGGCCTGTTCTGCTGTAATTGCTTGCTGCCCCTCATGAATGAATTAGAATTTTAAAAAATGCTTAAAAATGTAAAATAGATGTAAATATACTTTCAAGTTGATTCTGACAGGAACAGCTGATAGGTAGTACGTTTTTTGTATAATATTGGAGAGGAAGAACTCAGTGAAGGGTCTGTCTGCATGGGTGTAAAACTTCAGAACTAACGCCTGGTTTATTTTACTGTATTTCTTAATTTGATTTAATTCTTTCAGGCTTCCAGTTCGCCTTCACCAAGACAAAATGTGCCAGTTCGGTACTTTATAATGAAAAGCAGCAACCTGCAGAACATTGAGATTTCTCAGCAGAAGGGTATTTGGTCCACTACGCCAAGTAATGAACGAAAACTGAACGGAGCCTTTTGGGAGAGCAGGACGGTTTACTTAATATTTTCTGTTCAAGGGTCTGGACACTTCCAGGTGAGTCCTTAGCTGATACCAGTTGGTGGTGGTGGTTGATGATTTAGGAGAATGCAACAAATGGCCATGTATGGTATGGAGGGCTTTGCTTGTGACTTCTGACTTGGTACTAAGTAGAGTATTGTGCCAATGTCTGTGGTTGCTGAGGAAGAGTACTTTATCCTTCTCCAAAATAGTCCCTTTTAATGAACTCATTTTCCCCTCAAAGGACAAAACTAAATTGCCTCCAAGTGTAATGAGTCAGAATAATGTTTCTACCCTACACAAATGCTTGAAAACAGCAGCAGTGGAACAGATAAATCCATACAAAGCAGGGGATTGCTGCCTTTTTCTCTGCATGCCAAAATAAATGTTGTAAGTGAACAAGAAGATAGAATCAAGTCACAGCTTTCTAAAGCCAGGAAACTCATATGCCTTCCGTAGAAGTTTTAATAAAAACGGTTTTGCTAGAACTGTAGTTTCTCAGAGTTAGGAAACTGGGAAGTCATGGCCATGTTTTCTTCCAGAGCTGACTTGAGTTCACATTTAGTGAGGTATTTGTCAACAATTTGCTGAAAATTTTTGACCAGTTTAAAGGTAAAGACTTGACCTGCTAGTGCAAAGTTGCAGGTTTAACTGTGTTGTAGAGCCTGCTAAACTCCGTTGTTCCAAGTGAAGAAAGTTCTATTTACCTCTTTATAAATTGTAAACTATTAATAGAAGTCAGCTGAACTTAAAATGGAAGGAACCAGTCCAAACATAGAGATCTTGGTGATAGCAGTGAAGGATTGTGGTGAATCGTGCAGACGTGTACAGTGATTGGGCAAATGCAAATGCCATATTGGAAAGTAATTTTCAGCATGGCAGCTGAATCTGAAAATGGGCTGTTGTATTGGTGCTCTTAGACAAGAGAGCTGGGAGGGGAGGACACACTGAAGTCAGGATGTAGGTGGCTTATGTTGCCCTGCCCTTCCAGTTTGGACAATGCACTGGATCTTCATGGGAACGAGAGATTAACGTTCCTATTCTCTTGCCTCAGGTGTCTCTACCTTCCACCTGTATTTTTCCTCTGTTCCTTTTATTAATTTTCATTGATTTTCATTTAAGGGTTGAGCTGTCTAGGACTGCATGACTTAGAGCAGGAGTGCGTGCTGGTAACTTAAGGCAGTGCACTGCATCTCTTGGACTCCTAAGTCATAACTGGAGTGAGTTTGTCTGAGCAGTTGATACACTGTGCGAGGCCTGGGTTTATGTTTCGTTTGTTTGGTGTGTGTGTTTAAAGGGTGTCCTTAAGTAAGTTAGATGGAGTCTTAGATTTGTGGTTTCTTTCATTTAATTTCTGAATACTTGTCTTGTTGGAATTTCTTTCAGCTTCATTAAAGAAGGAACTTTGAGCAGCTTTGACTTATTTCCTTGGAGAACAGCTCCCCACTTTTAATTGTATATGATAGTTTGTTAACAAAGAGGGAACGAAGGAAAGGAAGAGAGGGAGGGAGGAAGGAAGGAATGGATTTTTGAAAGAATTTTGTACAAGTAACGAGGAATAGCTAACAGACATAGAACATTCATCTTGATACCTTGCATTTTGAATGTTTTTACAACATTTTCAACCTCTGTTGCAAAGCTTAAAAAACTCCTTGCATGGTAATTGTGAGAGATGAATTGAAAGATATCGTTTGTGGTCAAATTCTAGAAGGCATATTTGTCGTAGAAAAAACAAATGATATTTGTAACTTTCTAGGTGTAAATATTTTGGACGATCCAGCTTCATGTGGGTGTGTGTTTGAATCACTTTGAAACTAATTTGAAAGTTTCACATGAAGTCCACTCATTTCTTTAATTGCAACATAAATAGATATGATCTCATTCTGTCTGTTGTTTCATATTTAAATTTTATTTTCAGGGTTTTGCTAGAATGGGTTCGTCAATAGGGCGTGAGAAAAGTCAGGACTGGGGATCTGCTGGATTCGGAGGTGTATTTAAGGTGGAGTGGATCCGAAAAGAAAGCATTCCTTTTCAGTTTGCACATCATTTGCTCAACCCTTGGAATGACAATAGGAAAGTACAAATAAGTAGAGATGGCCAGGTAGTTATTCTCTTCTTAAATCTTCTTTACTTGGTAGAACTGTGTTTTGTTCATTAGCTTGTTCAGCCTTGAACTCAACTGCGCTTATGTATGTATTGATCTGAATCACAGTTCCTTGGTGCACATTGTACCTTCTGCTATTGCAGAATTACTGTTGAGGTAGTGGACTGGTTGTAATCAAACCAGCAGTTTCTTGCTTAATGTTTTTTCCAGAACAAATGAGGTCTTGTTGGTGGCTTTTTTTTTAGATTTCTGGAGGTTTGTTTCCTTTTTGATTCAGATGTGTTCCCCGAGATAAGATGGTCTGCATACCCAAATAACTGTTCATAATTAGAGGTTTGTGTTTTCCATAAAGCCTCAAGAGAATCTTGATATTAGAGGTAGAATAAAGCTTAGTACTGTTCTCCAGTTTGTTAAAGCTAAATGCAACTACAGAAAGCCAGAAAAGAATTTCCACAAGAATTCTCTGTGGCAGTTTTTGCATTCTCCTCAGTCCCCTCCCAAAGCATCTCCTTGCTACAAGATTCTGGAGCTAAACTTATTGTATTGTCTTCTCGCTGCTTCCCCAAAACCTCTTCAGTTGTAAGAACGAGGAAAGGAGCACCGTGTAACAAGGAAAGGAATGTAGCACACGTTGAAGTTGACAGTGCTTCTCTTCTAAGTGGCTCTTAAGACCTGAAGATCCTCAACAATGTAAAAAATAAGTGATTTATGTTAATGTCTGCGATTCCACCAAGAGCCACTGCATTTTCTGTGACCTGCCCTTCCACATTCTCCAGCGCATTTCATGGAATTAAACTTAAAAGATGTGGAGAATAATGCTTGTTAGTTAATAAGGAAATGACCTGTGGAAGGCACAGACTGTAGGGTGGATCTGTTCTTGTGGTGGTATGTTCATTGGGAATTCTTTTGTCAGAACTGACATCTTGCCTGAAACAAAAGACCCCCAACAAGCTGTAGGCCGGGATTGCTTATGGAAGTCTTTAATCTCCTGTTGAGACCTACAACAATCTCCTGTTGTAGAGATAGTTGTAATATATCTCACAATAGCAAAAGTAGCAACTCGTTCAGAAAGACCACCAGCAACCTCTTCTAATGATTTTGTAAGCAATAGTTTTTATATGCACAATGGCAGGAGTGCTAGTAACTTTTCTAATTTCCTGATGGTTTCTAGGAGCTGGAACCCCAAGTTGGAGAGCAGTTGCTGCAGCTTTGGGACCATATGCCTTCGGAATGAAAAAGCCCAACTGATTTAGCATAATGTGATAGAGGTAGTTATTATTTCATGTATTGCATTCTGGTTTTATGATAGAGGAAAAGGTATCAACATATAGGATATCATTACAGTACTGTCAGTTGTAGCTTGTGGAAGAGCAGGTACAGAGAGGACTAAATATTTTCTTCCTTTTGATTTTTTCTAGCTGACATTGTTGAAACATCAGCTGTAACCACTAGAAGCAGCAGCATGTCTACAATACCAAGATCAGGAAGAGGTGGCACAAGGAAACTGACTCCTGAAGCTCTTAGTTATAATGTGCAGCTAGCAGTGGAAAAAAAAAGTGAGAATTATGTTTGTCTCAGTCTTTCCTCGTTGTAAAAAAATGACCGTAAGGTTATCCACCAATCTTTTTTTTGGCTGAATTATTTTTCTACAGTGGTGTGCAGATATTCGAAAATGTGGTTAAGTTGAAAACCGAGTTTAAAGCAATACACCACATGTAAGTTGTTTGTGGGTTTAAAATAGCACAGCAGAGAGTTTACATTGAAAGCATTCTCAATCCCGTAAATGTATGAAAGAAACAAGTTTAATGTTAATTAATCATTCTTGCAGGTTTTGAGTAAAATAAACAAATTGAGAATAGGTGTCTCCAAATATGTTGGGAGATTCCGTAATTGTTTGGTGAACTTTTGTATGCGCAGTACAAGAGCGAAGGATATATTCATACAAACAATTAGACAGCTGGAGAACGCTAGATTTTGAATTCTAGTTTAAATACAGAAGGGAAAGAAGCATGAGACTTTTTTGAGTGTGGATTGGTTCAGTGGTATTTCCACTTCCAATTTTTTTTTTCCCTTAAAAATGCTCAC
>VXBB01012598.1:55471-70177 GCA_013399915.1 Illadopsis cleaveri
GCAGTTGGAGGCATTGGATGCCTTTGTATCTAGTGATTATTACTGTTTTTTCTCCCTGTTGCTGTTCCATTTTCTGCTAAACTGTTATTTTTTCATTTATATTTTCCCACATTCATCTAGGCTAAACCTAAAAGGAGAGGTAACTTATTCTAAAGTGTCCACCCCATAAATTGTCTTAAATCAAGACAAAAGGCTATTCTGTGTTATAAGTGTATATTACAAATTGGCTTTTTGCAACATCTATACTATATGATTAATAACTTCATGGAAAGGATATAAGTTTTTATTTCTGCNCTCAAGAAAGAATCTTTATCTGCATGTATATAAGGATGTTCATTTACAGCCAGGAATACTCTTCAGTTATTTTTTGAAATTATTTTCTTAAATATTTAAGCAGCAGAAACAGTGGACTTTTTGAAATTATTTTCTTAAATATTTAAGCAGCAGAAACAGTGGCATATTCTCATCAAGAAGACAATCAACCATCACACAAGGCAAACACTGTGTGAACAGCTCGTTCATTTCAACTGGAACTGTACTGTATCAGAATGGTCAAAGGATGCAAACCAGTCAGAGGCTTCAACTGGTGCATAAGCTGCACAGGGAGATGTACTTAATGATAAAATTCAAATTACTTAGACGTGTTTGCAAGACTCTTCAGAAACAGAAAAAATTGGATTATTTGTGTCTTATGTCCATCATGGCTAACTCACCTCTCAACCACTGCAAAACTTTAAAATGAACTTCCTATGCTAGTTTCTACACAGCAAATCTGAAATTCAGACCATATGTTAAAGTACTCTCAGAATACCTCAACCTTACTCTATATATAATTCCAGAAACGGATAGGAAAATGAGACATACCAGCATAGATTGCCTTTGATTTTAATGCACCTATATGGAAAACCCAAGTGTGATCTTTTCCCACACTGAACCTTTTTCAGTGAATTGTTTTTCAGTAGACATTTAATAATTTCTAATGCACACAGTACGTTGAGTAGCTGCACAAAAAATAAACTGCAGCTCCACTCCATTGCATTTCCTGAGAGTTACATAGCAGATTACTTCAAATAACAAATTTTTATCTTTAACCTTCTTGGGTCCTTATATATGCATGTAAATTCTAACTCTGAAGTGGTGTTGTGTGGCAGAATAACACTTTAGATCACTGCAAATATGGCTATGCTATGTGGTAGACACTTGTCTTAGGGTGACTGTGATGCCTGTATCCCCAATCGTCTGTTCTGTCTGTGCTGTGTGTTCTGTACCTTTAAGACTAGTTCTGAGAGTGAGCAGGGAAAGAAAAAGTGCGCATTTTGTTTTGAAAAACAGTGTTCACTCCTCTGCATCTACCCTTCCTCCTCGGGACGGTGTGTGTTCGTGGGATACACGGACAGTGGCCAGAGAGAGGTTTTTCTTTCCTTTTGTTAGTCTAGCTAGCTAAGGCGAAGAAGCTTCCTGGACTGTTTGTTTTTTTTTTTAATCCTTTTTCTTGGGACTGTTTAAATCTGCTCTGGACTGAAAAAACCCAGAGGAGCACCGGGACCTCACGCCCGCGGCCCACCGGGCCTGGACCTCGGCATTTTCCAGCACCGAAGGGACTGAGACTGATAAGAGACTGAGGGAGCCGAGCTAACTCACGGCAAGGACTCTCAGTTTTTGCCATCTGTCTTTGGAGCGGCGAGAGGTTTTATTGTTTCATATTATTCATTCTTTATGCTTGTGGGCATTTTGTTTGTTAAATAAACAGTTTTTTCCACTTTTCCCTGAGGAAGTTCTTTTTCCCGGACCGGCTGGGGGAGGGGCTGTTTGGGTTTGCTATCCAGAGGAACCCCATTCAGAGGTTTCCTCCCAAATTTGCCCTAAATCAGGACAACACTGCAGTCACTACACCTTCAGAGTTTTGAATCTTTATGAACCACATTAGTGACTGTCTTTGGCAAGATATTTCTTTTCCCTCAAGGAAGTCTGAGGGTCTTGTACTTTTGGCTCATTGCTTTGACACGAAAACTGAGCTGAGCTAAGTGAGCTGCGAAAAACATCATACAGCACAAGGCCAGGATAATCTGGAATCAAGATATGCAAAGGGTAGACAGGAACAGTAGAAAGGCCCAGACTACATCCCTCCATCTCTGTGCCAAAAGGACATGACTGTATTTCTGCTGCCTCTCTCTGTGCTCCTTGAGGGTTCTTCAGCAAAACTTTGAATGTTTGCCTTACACCAATACAGCAAACCAGAAACAGGGTTAAGCAACTAGTTGATGTCCAACACCAGAGTAAACACCACCAAACTGCACCCTCTTGGCAAAAAAAGTATAACCAGGAATGAGTAGAAAGTTTGGCATATGTACTATAGAACTTAACACCTGTACTTATTTTGTTCAGAAATACTAATTTCTTTACTGCATCCTGTGGCAGCATGAACCTGGAGTCTTGCCACCTTTCACACAGGAGCAGGCTAGTAAAAACACATCCTACCTTTATAAAAGTAGAATGTCAGTAAATGGCCAGCTATTGCGCTGTTCTCCTATTGAAGACAAGCTAGCCAGTGCACTGCAGCTTGCTTGAATACATACTCACTAGGAGTCCTGTATTTAAACTGCATTCCTGGCCTGTCACCTCAGTTACATTTTCCTCTTTCTGCCCCTGAATGACTTACAAAATGACCCACTGCTGTCTTATACACAGTGCTAAAACCCATTCTACTCATAATGCCTTGTTTGTATGAAGGGAAGTCTATAATGGCACTTCTCAGTGCATATACTTCTGCATATTTTGCATGGTGCATACTTTCTTGTCTGTCGAGTTTATGGTTTTCTCTCTCACCCGTGATTTAGGTGGTGGTTCGTGTGGGTGGATGGTTCGAGTGGTGCTTTTCTGCCCTCTGAAGGCTTTGGGTCTGGCGCGAGAATGAAACGGAGTCTGCAAGATCTTGTTTTCAGGTTTCTCGCATTGTTTATTATTTCTTATCTTACAAATTTCTCTGTTGCCCGGCCAAGGTCTTCACAGCTGCTCAGGCACAGGATGGCTCTTTGACTCCAGACTCCCTTTACAAATTTCTCTGTGCCCAGCCAAGGTCTTCACAGCNGTCATTCAATAGCTGAGAAAACTGAAGTATAAAAAACATAGACCTGGTAGATAGTACAGGTTAAGTCTGCCTTGAAACAAATATGTAATAATCTACTGGGAATTGTTCACTTACATGCATAGAACACTGCATAGAATTTTCCCCACAGAAAGGAAAAGAAAAATGTGTCCTGGGAGCAAGATCCCAAGAAGAAATGATTGAGATTTGCAGTTATATACAGATTTAGGTGCAACCATGATAACTATAAAAAAGGCAAGAAATTCACCTTTCTGGAGAGGCAAACCATTGTCCTCATTGTATTGAGCACAACTTTTATCAAAATCAAAGGGCAAAAAGAGGGCCTGATTAGCCCAAGAGGTGTGAGTTAAATCTAGCTCTCTAAATTACTGTTCCTCAGGGCCCTTGGTTTTGCAAGAGGAGAATAATAATACTAACGATGATGAAATATATGTATTATATGTGCATTGAATTATGCGTTAAAGATGCAGCTACTTAGATAATCAGGAAGTATTTGCAATCCATGAACTGTAGATTCCATACCATGTTTGAAGGAAGTATCTTAATTCTGTTGTAATAACATCAATGCTGTTTTTAAATAGCATGTGGAATGATGATTGAATATTGTACTGATTAACTCTGTGAACCTACTTAGGTTGCACCAGTGGAAAAACCATGTTGTTTAAAGTGCGATGTAAAGTACATCAAACTTTGAAAGACAAAAATGTTTTGTCATTCTCTTTTTAGAACAAAATTATTCTTGTTCAAAATGCTGTTTATTAGCCAATATAATAGTGTCCCTTTCGATAGGTATAAATTTAAAAGTCAGCTCCATCACAACAACATATTCACTCAAATACTGGTTTAGGGAATGTTACTACCTTGGTGAAGCATACGTGACCATATTAGTTAAAAGCCAATCAATAAACAAATTCAGTTTTAAGTTATCACAAAACTGCTGTTGTACAATCCTAGCAGGACTTTCTTTTTCTCCCATTCTGCTACTTTCTTCTGACACTTGCTTTAGGACTCCTTGCTATAGCAGGATGTTGATGGCAATTTCTAGGATTTCTCTACCTGGCATGCCCATGCCTTCACAAAAATAAAGCTGTACTTTTAGGTCCTGTGTGGGCCACTCCTTTGCCAAAAATATCCACTTAAAACATCATTGACAGGTGGAAATGTGTGCTTATTCATCAGTACCTACACAAAATTTACTCCCAATCCTAGAGCAGGTGTATATACAGGACTCAAGATGTGTGCGAGCACAATATACCAGTGACTGCACTGAGGTAGTCCCAGCATTGGCACATAGGAAGCATGTATCTATCACTGTGCTGAGGAAGGTGAGGAATGCCAAAGACATTATGGCTGGGCTGCTCAAAAATGTATGGCCTGACCGCCTTTGTTAGGGAGAAAGCAAATTGGGAGTGGAGGAGTAACAAAAGCTTTTGAACCTTCATTTCTTTCCGTCTAGTCTCCAGGAAATGTCTCCTGGAAAAGTGCATTTGTTTAAACTCCATGACAAGTGGAACAGTTCAACCAGTGGGAGACAGGCTTGGTTGAAGAAATCTTACAGCCTTTGGCCTGGAGGAAGAGTCTTGTTGACTGTAAGGTTTCCTCGTGACTTTAAAACCAATGAATGTGCATATGCTAGCAGCACTTTACAGAATCCTACTATGTGGCCAGTATCAGTGCCTGCACTGGCTGTCCTCTTGAAATAACGTAATATTAAGCTGACAGCTGAAATCTGTTATAGTCTCTAGGGAAGCATGAAATGCCAGACTGCAAGCATTCAGTTAATCTACATGCACACTGATCTCTGCATTGTTGAGGAAACAAGATCATGAAAGCCAGGAATGCCTATTGACTAGAAGCTAGAAGCACACAGATCTGCAAATAACAGGTCAGATTCTAACAGGGATCATAACTAATCATGAAAGTACAGCTTAGCTAGAGATGAAATCAAGAGGATTAATCTGTTTGCACATCTGCACAGGGAGTGCTGAAGTGGTGACTGTGAGCAGCTTCTTAAATACAGGGTGTAGCTGAAATAGAAGTGAAGGCCATGATGTTGGAGTTGAGTTATATCAAGTATGCTGTATAGAGGTAAATGGAGAAGACAAAAATTTTTTTTTTCTGGGAGATTTTCTGTTAGTTGAAATGTCTGAGACCCAAATGTCCTCTACCTTAGCCAGAATTACCAGGCATGATGCAGACTCTGCTAAATGAAGATGTGTGACAGTGTTACAGAGGTGAACAGATCAACATCAAAGGCCTTTCCAGTATAAAAATCTATTTAATCTATCTGTGTGTCTAACCCCAGCTAATGAACAGCTCTGACCACACACTTTCAAACACTTGAACCAGCTGCTGCAGCTGGGGGCTAACTGCTCTAAAAGGTCTTCAACTTTCGGAAAAAAATATGACAAGGAGCTGTAGGACAAAGTAACAACAATTAGAAGAAAGAGGAATATATGAAATGATCTTTTTCTTCTACTGCTAAGAAGTAAAATGTTGAAATTAACAGAAATTTGTCCTGAACTCTGGACAGGACTCCTGAACTCCAGAAGAGACTGTCCAGAACAGGTGAGGTAGTGACCTCTGACTAGATATGAGATTTTCTGTGGCTCATACTGTAACAGAAGTTCTTATACTATACACTTGCATGTAAGGAACAAGAGTTACTCATACTCTGAAATTTTACTAGCAGTGTGATACAGTTTAAGATTTGGTCAGCTAAGTGTGGGCAATATTGAGGTTAGAGGGGTTGTCTGATTTTCACAAGGTTGGGCAGTAGTGTAAATCAAGAGGGGAGAGATTGTATATCCTCTAGTCACATACTGGCCATTCTCTGTGTCTCTGTGTCCAGTTCTTACAGCCAGTTGTGGTAGAATGTCAGAAAATGGGCTCCAGATCAGAGAAGAGCTTAAAGAAGAGAGATTTGAAAGACACATCAGTGAAAAGACTTAGGGAAGTAAATCTTCTTACATGAAAGAGAGGATAAGTAGATCAGCAAGAGATTAATGAGTGACTGCAGCAACTTAACAACAACTCTTAGGAGTTCTGAAAGCTATAAAAAAGAAGTCAAAATAAGAGCAGTTTTATATTGATTCAGTGATAGATAATGCAAGGAAATCACCTAGGAAAGAGAAATTACTTGAGCACAGAAAATTCTAACCTAATCCACTGCAATTTTTTGCTACAGATATTCTTACTGTTAGAAGCCAATAATTGAGATGAAAGAGGAAGCAAGTTTGGCTACAATTTAAAAGTCTCTGAAGAGCACACGGGCAATGCAAGGCAGAGCAGGGGTGGGAGACATTTAGACTTAATGAGAGGCATGAAAAGGCCAGCTCTGCTGTGGCCTTGACAGAAACTTTTGGAGTACCAAAGATTTATGTGTTGCCTTGAAACCTCATGATTGAGCAAACCTTCCCACATGGAAGGGGCTTCTGTCGTAACCAGGGACATGGTTTTCAGCATGTATTTTTATTTATTTTTATTCTCAGCATGAAACGTCTTGCCTGAGGTTTTGTGTATCCCACTGCATCCATATTCATTGCAAGACAGAGAACAAATTATTTCCACTTTGCTTAAAGAGGATGAGAAATTTTTGAAGCGGGTCCAATTCTGATCTTCTTTCCACCCCTTTTCTTCATAAAAGGCACCAAAATATGTCAAGTAATAAGTAATCTGTGTATGTGCAGGGCTAAAGGACAGAACCCAACCCCTCCCACAGCTTCCTAAACACACAGCAAATAAAACCAGTCCCATTCAGTTACTGGTACCAAACTGCTCATTACTCATTGCTTAAAATAAAAGTTAAATGGATCAAAATCGCCTTATTTCTCCTCCACCAGGGCGGTTCAGATGCCTTCAGATCCCTATTGAGGACAGAAGTTACATTCTCCCCATCATATGAATAAATGGCAGCAGCCACTATTCCTAGAGCTAGATACAGTTAATTGCTCTGATTAAACTTTTCCAGATTGTGTTAATGCACACAGTTCTTTCTAATGAAATGTAAGTAAGAGCTGTATCTAGATTTTACTAAGCTAAGAGTAAGATACAGTGTCTCTGCTTGAGGTCTACAATGATGAGATGTTACTGTTGATTTTTTTCCACATTCCCATGGTGCATTACTAGGTCAGATTTCCTCTATTCTTAAGGTTCCTTCCCTTGACAACTGCTTCAGGACCTCAGTGATTCACTGAACCTACAGTCTTCTGGACATCTCTCTTCACTGTAGGGTGCCATCCAAGTCACTTCAATGAGTCTATTTCGCACAACAACATGCACAGTTGATTAAGCAGTGCCCCAAAACAGTGCCTGGAAATGAAGTCAGTTGTCAGATATCTGCTCTTTCACTGGGAGATATTCTTCAAGATTTGAATTTAACCTTTTTTTTAAGGAATACTTTGCACCATACTATCATTTAAAAAGAAGAAGAGGCAGAGAAAATACAGCCTGCATTGTTTGCTATGAACAAAACTTCCTCTGAATGTAGCGCTTCTTAAGGTATATCCTCACTGATTTCTAGGCAGACACTGAATTTCAGAGATTATAGTAAATTGCACAGCCAAAATTCATCTTTATTCAATAAAACTCTTAGCATGTGCTCACTTTTAAATCCAAGCCTGTGCATACATGCCTTGCTGATCACAGTGAGAGATTTTGTGTTTCATTTGGGTTTTGAGATCACATATTCTATTCTAGTATTATGCAGAGAAGGCAGCATTAGGGGCCCAGGAACTGTGGCAGCTGGAACAGCTGATATGCATTTTAAGACAAGCACACCCATCACAAGTATTGTACATGCCATAAGCATGTAACATGCTTAATATATATGTAGCTGAGAAAGGTCTTCAGATGATGGTCATGCAGACACAAATGTTTTGCAGATGGAAAAGTGGAAGGAGGAGCTCTGTGTCAGTATGACTTGTGCCATGCTACAGGATATAGGAAGGTGACTCTCCTAAGCTGTACCAATTATGGAGGTAGGGAAGTGTTAAGGAAAACTGCATGTGAGAATTATAATCTGGGAACACTACAGAATTTCACTGACTGCATGTGAGTGGTTACACACGGAATGTACTTTGTATTGCTGAAATTGCAGTCAGAATTTACTTTGTACGAGCACAGGGCTGGAGGGTCTTCGAGCGTACGTCTGCCATGCTCAGTACAGAAGAGCTGCTTAACAAAGCCAGAAGAGTCTGGACAATTCTGTGGAAAGTAGAAAAGGACCAGGTTTTTTTGATCCTCAACCTATCACAGGCACATTATGTCTCTAACTTGCATTAATGTCTGTCATTGATATATTCAGTACTGTTAAAATCAATTTCAATCTAAAATGTTTTGATTCTAGGTAACTTCCAGAAACTATCTCCTTATAGGCCTGATAATGTCAGTGAAAAAAATGCACAGTGACTCTGTCTATAAACCCTTGGCTCCATCACAGAATGCAGCCTCCTAAAATGTATGGAAAAGGCCAGATTTTTCACTCCAAGATTTTGCCATTACTTTTTCCCTCTGTCCATGTCCATACCTTGTCTGTCATTAGGTGGACATAGATTTAAATGCAGAACAGAAGAGTGCCCACATAATGAAGGCTTTTAAAATCACGTTAGACATGAGCACTCTAGTCAGGAATCTTTTCATTTATTTAACTGACTCTGCCTGGCAGCAGGGAAATAGACCACTAACCTCCAAGATCCTTGTGTGAGCCCCCCCAAAGCATAAATGCCATGCTTTTGTGTTGCCCCTCTCCATCAGAATTCACATATTTTTCTCCTGAGCACAACAGTGTGTAGATTGAGCCACAGCCTCCTTCAGGAAGGTCTGCATGTTTAGCCTCCAGACTATCACCAAAGGAAATATCTTTAAGTAAAGCAGCCATATGACACTGTCATCTGTCTTGTAGAGAAAAAAATCATTCCCTTGGCCTCACTGAAGCCACTGATCTTTGGTCTTTGCTGTCAACCACTGCATGCAGCCTTCTGTCTGCTGACAAGTGACTGTCAACTGAGGGAGGTTTTAGAGTACTAAAGCCACAGAAAATTATGTAGGAAGAGGGATGTGCTTGTGCCTCACAGTCCTCCTCATGTGCTAAAACATGTGATTGTTTCCCCAACCCCTGCCACACCTGGGATTGTATTCTAAATATGTGTATCTAGCTCCAATTTTCAGCAATGCAGCACCACTGTAAAGTGGTGAGAAAGAAAGAAGCACCGACAGTCCACATAGCCAAGGGTGTGGAGTGTCTAATTTGGGACTTTAAATACGTTTCCTGCCTAGGGAAACTGAGACACAGCATGGCAGTCTAATAATGAATCACCTCAGAAATCAAGAATCTGTGTGCCTGTGAGGACTGCAAACACCTCCTTTTCCTTTGGTCTCTGCCTTTACATGTGAATTGTCTAACTCTATGTTCTCCAGATCTTCAGACTTAAATTACAAAGGTCTCAGATTATTTGTGGAGTCCACTAAGGCTCTCCCTCTTGCCCTGAATAAGGCACATGGGACAATTTGCAGAGGTCTAGCATCAGCTTCCATACTGATGCTTATGAAGCAATGCTTAAGCCTCTGTTTCCCCTTGCCTGCCAGAGAAGGTGTATAAAGTGCCTTCCCTCAGTTCTACATCCAGTTGAAGAATTCTTTTCTACACACTTCACCTCAAGCTGCACTGGTCTGAATTTCTGGAAACCATGGGCCTGCTTCCTGATGTGAAGCAGGGTGAAGGGACAAAGGGCAGCTTTCGACCTTCAGTTCTTTCCCTGGTAGCCATAGATGATGGCAGTCAAGGACTGGTAAGGCAGCTGGACATTCAGCTTTTCAAAGAAATCTCAAAGCTCTAGCACATTTGCTCTTCTTTACTTTCTTTCATACAATACCCATCACTGCACTTACTCAATGTTAAGGGGCTGTTCACTCAGCTCCCCTTGGGGCACATGCTATGCTGTGCCTTCTGCTCGCCCTCCTTCTGCCTCTCCTCTTCCTACAGCCTGTTTCAGTGTCATCACAACAGGCATTTTTGGCAAGGGGGCAACCACCTGAGCAATAAGGAGATTCAGATTCTGCACAGCTCCCACAGCAGTTCTCTTGCTGGTACCTCACCATGGATCCTGCCAGAGTCTGAGATGGTAGGCGCAGGCAGTGCGGTGTAGGGGGAAGAGAGCAAATGGACACAAATATTGGATGGCTGGGAGGAGAGGGGATTGCAGTAGAGCAGGAGAGCAGGACCATCCATCCATCCATCTGTCCGTCCATCCATCCATCCATCCATCCATCCATCCATCCATCCATCCATCCATCCATCCATCCATCCGTCCATCTCACTGTACTTCCCAGTGCTGCCAGCTCCTTCCTGTTTGGACTGTATGTTGCTGCTAAGCCTCTTTCAACAACTTGGTGACTTCAAAGAGACCATCCTGCTGCCCCCTTTCCTGAAGAAAGTCTGTGCCTAAGCACTAAGTTTGCAATATCTTCCTTAGTGTTCAATTCAATCAGAGAATCAGATAGGAATCAATTTTACTTGGAAATGACACAAAGAGTTTTCCTTGCTTCTAAGCTTCTATGGCTGCACTCAAAAGGTTCCATTGATGATGTAATGATGATGATGATGTTCACACCAAACACTCAAAAGCATCATAAAATCCTTGGGCAGCCACTTGTGTCACCCCTCCAACCTTTCCAAAGAGTAGCCCAGCACTTCTTGCAGCACAAAACCCCAAGAGGTATGTCATCCGTTCAAGTCAGCCTTTAAATGTGTGGGAAACAGCCAGAGATTTCTTGATATGCCTGTAGAACAAATCATTATCCAAACACACAAACAGAGCTACTATGGGAAATTCCTGTAAATGAATTATAGATTATTATATCACTTATTATTTAAATGAACAGAAACAAGCAAATAAACATATATGTGTACTTCTATTTGCATTAAAAAATATATGTAAACAATATATATTTAAACACATATATGTACATATCTATTCCTATATCATAGCTTTCATTTATGTGCTTTCTGGCTGTCATCTCTCAACTTGTGTTTGAAAGACAAACTGTGTGTTTGTTATGTGTGGCATAGTAGCTTGAAAATTGATTTTCTGAAGCACTTTGAAAAGGGCAAAGAAAGAGAAATAAGAACAGTTCATCATGGCTCAGCAGAAGGATACAGAGACTACCAGAGGCTTCTACTGAGCATATTTGTGCCATGGCTCTGGTGTCCTTCCATGAGCTCTGAGAAGCTGGGAGGTCACATTTTGAGTACCTTTAGAACGGTTGTCTTATTTGCTGTGTTCTGCAATTGTTTACATTTAATGTCTTCAACTTTTCTGTAAAACTTTCCATCAGTTATGTTGGCAGTCATTCAGAAATGGAAAAAAATAATAATTATAAAGCACTGTATAAAAAGAGGTAGTTACTGAAAGTACAGTACAGTCAACTAACTGATGTGCAGTGCTCCAGACCAAAAGATATGTGCATCCCTTTTTGCCCTCCATGCTCCCCACACAGACAGGACACAGAGAGGGAATGCCTTTCTTTCAGAATATCTTGGAAGAGGTTGGGGAGGGGACATGGGCAGATGTGGGCAGAAGGTGTCTCTCTGGAGGCAGTGGGTGTCAATGTCAGAGGAGTTGAGACAGTCCATCACAGCAACTTCTGCTAATCTAGAAAGATTGTCTGGCTGGAGTTATTCAGACTTTGTAGCTGGCCAAAATCTGTTTGTCTCAAGTCATCTAGACAAGAAAGGTGATTTTACAGGTTTTGCAGTATTTAATCAGAGGGAGAATCAGCCTTGGTATTTCTCTCCAGAGAATTACTGCAACAAGAATGTTGAATATGTGCACTGTAACAAAGTAATGTTAATCACTGACCTAATGACTGTTATTATCAGGATTAAAGAGTAGTTTTCTGTAAATTGGCTATAGATATTAATTATTGTTAATCAGCATCATTCTTAATACTGTAGTTCATTGTGAAATCTCTTGAAGGCTTTATACATTGAAAAGCTGTATTTAGCATTACTTTGAGAAGTTCTCACTTGCATGAATAGTTTAGTATACTTTCTTTTTGGTTTAGGGATGTAGTGGCTTTACAAGTAAATGCATGAATGCTTGAATACTGTGTATGACCACCCTGATAGTGGCACTCATTAACAGTGGGCCTGATTCCTCTTCAAATCTTGTTCAAACTTTTTTATCTGTTCATTACTATAAAAATATCCTGGACTGTGTTTTTCTCTCAGATGACAGTGGCACTAGTTAGAAGGCTATACCTCAGTGATAATTCACAAATTAAAATAATAAATTTCAAACACTACAGAACCTGGAAGAAACCATTACAGTCTATTAGTTGCAGTTTAGAGTGCTAATGACATGCTAGCATCAGGCTCGTTGGGAAGGACACTACTTGACAGCCACAGTGCCATAGCAGCACAGGTGCATGCTGTGAGCTCCTGTCCCAGATGCATCAAAGCCTCTGTTGGGCAGCACAGGCTACAGAAAGACTTTATTCCCTGCTGCAGGTGACAACCAAGCTCCTTATGGTGCTCTACACACTGGGCCCCAGACAATTCACTGTTGGATATTGAAAGTCATCTCTATTGTAACAGGATGTTCCCACCACACCTCATGTGATGGGACTGTACAGGGACTCCTCTCAGGTTCCATTTCTGCTGAAACTCCAGTATTGCAGTCTTAAAGGAGGTGAGCAGAAAAAAAGTTCATGGGGATGAAAAACCCATTGGATGATTTTGGACCCCAGAAAGAAATGCAGCATCTTGCTCAAAAATTCCTTTTGGAATGCCTAAAGTAAAAAGGAAGGAGCAGGAGAATCAAGGACAGTCCAAGGCTGGGGGAAGAGTGCACAGGTGGATGGATACTCCCTCCAGCTTTGGTTATAGTGGTGGTGGCTGCCTCTCACAGCCCTCACAGTTTATTTCTAAAGGATTGATGAGGTGAGTGAGAAACCTCTCCTGGAAGCACCGGTTTCCTTTGTTCCACATCAGCTTCTGTCTCCCAGTCATAGGCTGGAAAGTTCTGGCCTTTATTCTCTTTCTTAACTAGGGGAGGCAGCAGGTGATATGTCACAGGAGGCTGATGCAGGGCATACCCATAGCACTGCTTACAGGGTTAAATTTGGGCAGAACACAGTGTGGACCCGATATTTTCTGAGCCTGAGAATTGCTAGCTCTTCCTAAGGGAAGCTTTTCAACAGTTTTCTTTTCCCAAAACAACCTTGTGTAAACAATATTCCTTTCCCATAACAACAGGTGTTGTTTGCTATTTCTGTTACTTAGCCAGTGGGAGAGGTGTCAGCCCTATGGACCAATAAGGTGCCTTCTTAGCAAAGCATGTTGTAAAAGGGCTGAATGAATTGTAAATAAAGCCCTCTGATTTCTACTGCCTTCTGACTGGAGTCAAGCATCCTTGTTTCATGTCCTATTGCAACAGACACAGATCCTTGCAAAATGTGAAAGCTTATACACTATATAGTTTAGGGCTGATATACTGAACAGACACATTTTTGTGTATTGCAGCACTTTAAAGCACTCGCTGGAGAATACTGCACTGGTGCTATTTCTACATATGTGCTTACAGTTCACACACAGTGCAGTATCTGGTCCCTGGCTACTTCTGTTGCATTTTGGTTTGCTGGTCCCAAGTGCTTGAGCTTGGTGTAGGTACCCACATGCTATGCCTGGGGCAGGAATGTTGTTACAGTTTCAAAGCAAACACTCCCTTTCTGCCTGGAGCCGCACTGGGGCATCCCCTCGAGTTCAGTCCCCACAGCCTTCAGAGAGAAGGTTGAAATCAGAAAGAATAAAGAACCCAAATAAAAAAATGAAGCCTCAACCTCACAAAGCTTTTTCTGACACAGAGGGGAGGAGATATGCCGTATTTGCAACTGGTGAACTTAGAGAGAAATATTTCTTTTGAGTGATGAGGGGCCTCCTTTTGCTGCTGGCTGCTGTGACAGCCTCTGGAAACATGGTGAGGCAGAGCAGCACGTGGAAGAGAGGCAAGCCTGTAGCACAGCATATATAATCCGGCTATGGAAATCATTTCCACTGGATGTCACTGTGACCCTGAGTTTAACAAAGCTGAAGCAGTAAGCGTTTCTTAATTCTCAACAGAAATATCCAGGCTTGTGGAGAACCATGGTCCTGGTAGCTTCTGTTTTAAAAGTCAAGCCCTCAAGGGGCTTATCCCATACTTCTTATACCCCCGCTGATTGTCCATAGAGTTGTGGCCAACAACAGGATGATGAAGCACAGCACTGTTCTTGAACCTGGCCTGCACTTCAGGTGTTTCTTGTTGTTCTGCAGCCTTTTGAGAAAGTGCCATGAGGCCCTGGGAAATCTTATAAATGCTCAGTCTCCTTTCTGGCCTCTGGGGGACAGATTTTATTTCTTAGTTACTGTCATTGTAATCAGGGCAAGATTCAGTGCATCTACCAGTATTCTGGAGAGCTGACTTTTGCAAGGTCACAGGATCCTGAAAGCTGCTAGAGTGTTGTCTGAGACTGATTAAACCTGCTTAAATTCATGAAGGAGAAATGCTATGAAACTGTGATCTGTGAGGTTGCAGGATTTTGTTTAACAGTTTTCATTGTAA
>VXBB01012598.1:70260-82775 GCA_013399915.1 Illadopsis cleaveri
CCGAACGTGGGCTGACCAGCGGGACACGCGCACTGCAACAGTGATCCAAAGCGAGATAGGGCATGGGACAAAGACATTGGACTAGCAGAGCCAAGGCAAGACAGCTTTCTTTCAGTGTTGGGATTGAATAGGCAGCCAGGCTGCTGTACTTGCGAAAAATGCCACTTCTGCAAGCACTGCACTTGTCCTTCTTTCCTCTCTTGGTGGATCCATCTGTGGCTCCTGCATTGCCACTTACCTGTGGGAAGCAGGCATATACAGCATGATCCACTAATTTCACCTGCACCAGTACCAGTCATGAGGCTCTTGCTCAGGTACTACCAACCATTCACCTTTCTGTTCGCATTTCACCACTCTTCCTCCCATGTCTTCTCTTCATCTTTAAAATTGCTAAACATGTCCTAGCACTTCCTTTCCATGCCAAGAGCTAGGCCCAGCTCTTGCAGCACCCAACTTTGTATGTGAGGAGTAGGTTACCCTGGTTTCCCCAGCCACTTTTTTCATCACTGGTGTAGCACGCTCTATTTTCACTCATCAATGCTAGTTTTCACACCAAACACCAACATCACCCCTAAAAATTTAATGTACCACATGTGTTCCAGTGGGATTAATAATGTCACCTCCTTGCTGGACAGCAGATCTATGAGGGGTTTTGCATGCTGAATTTCTGTTCCCACAGAAGTAAGATTTTCCATATCAAAACCCCACACACAGTCCC
The DNA here is from genome assembly GCA_013399915.1 of Illadopsis cleaveri. Lineage (NCBI taxonomy): Eukaryota > Metazoa > Chordata > Aves > Passeriformes > Timaliidae > Illadopsis > Illadopsis cleaveri. The sequence continues at coordinate 70,979 of VXBB01012598.1, forward strand.
CCCAGCATTGCTGTCTGGCCTTTTCCTGGGACATGCGGCCCTGCAGCTAATACAGCTGTGCTATCCTTCCCTACTGCCCCCATCACCAGGCAGCTGGAGTGGGAAGCCAAGGTGAGGGAGGAATTCAGGGGCTTAAAAGTGGGTGGGAAAGGGTGGAAACAGGCCAATAAAGTGCAGGAGTAATTTCAAGGAAATTATGTTACTTGTTTTCAGGGTCAGTACTTAAATAATGGACTTCACACAATGCTGTAAATCTCTACTTAAGTATAAGCATATGGAAAGTATTTTGGGATAAATTAAATTCATAAATTATGGTTTCTCTGTTTTCACTCAGTCTTCCCTTTTCTTGATGAGTACTACTTCAGTTCCACCTCATTTGAGGGGCTTTCTGTCTTGCCATACTGAGGACATGACAGCAGTGTATCTCAAAGGGCTCAAGTTCTTCTCCAAAAGGACTTTTGAGCTTCTCAAGTATCATCAAGAAGAGAAAGAGAACAAAAAGCTGTGCTCAGGCAGACACAAATGACAGTGTTGTAAGAGAAATAGCATATACTAATGTCTTGCCAGAGCTTGGACTTGTGCTTTGCTCCTGGGCCAGGGCGAGTGAGGCAGGGAACTGGATGTGCATATGCTTCCAGGGGAGACCTCTGCACCTGATGACGGATGTAGCCATGAGCTTGAAAGAGTTAGTAGATGCACTTTTTTCTTTTGAGACAAGGTACAGCTCTGAAGTGCTTTGCCTTCAAGCTGCCACAAGGTCTCCAGTTCTCATTTTGCTTCTGCATAATCTTTCTGTTCTCCTCATCAGGGTGTTCATTGTGCCCCACCTTTCCACAAATTTTGAGTATTCTAAAGGTTGTTGTTCTTATCTGCTTTAGACAAAGAATCTTTGCTGTGATTTGTTCTACACCAGGGCTTATAGTCTTCCTTCAAGATCTCCCATCTAGAACTGGTCAGAAAGTAGATTTCTTGTCCCAAGAGAAAATGTCAAGATTTAAATGCTTTTATTGTAAAGGAGGCCAGAAAAGCGATTTTATTACAAATTACTTAAATGGTGTTCCAAGGGGGATTTGCCCAGCTTTGATCCTCTCTCTTTACTCCCTTTTCTCCTTTTTATCTTTTGTCTTTTTTTTTTTTCCTTCTCTATTAAATAATGTAAATATCACTTTGAATAATACAATAAAATTATCTGTAAGAAATAACTTTGACTTTGGATACAGGAAGTATACAGCCATATTTGATGTACTTTCGATGGTAAAACAAATGCAAGTGGTGAAAGATATATTCTTATGTTGATAAAGTGCTGTCCCCCTGAAAAAAAAAATTAAAAGTTTTTAAAATTTAAAAGCTCAAACCCTTTCTAGCAAGCACTTTGAGAATAAAGGCTAGCCTCAGTTTGTGTAGGGGAGCTGCCTTGCTGTTGAGCTGTGGCAGAATATGAAGGGGCTGTTGAGCCTACCTTAGTTTGACAAAACACTTTTTCTTCCTGACCAAGATGAAGGCCCAGCCCTCTTCTTCTCAGAGACAGAGGACAGAAATGGACAGAAGGGGGAGGGAAGGTGACGTGTGGGGTTTTCCCACTTCAGTCCACAAGGGGCATGATTTTGTAGCCAGGGTTACAGGCAGAATCTGTATGAAGATTGGGATAAATTTTTGAGGTTTCCTCTCTCAATAGTTTCACATTTTCCATGCAGAGAGACAGGGTTGGGATATTTTCCTTTGGAGATGTGTGCACCTTTGAAGTGGCTTCTTAAGTTTAAAGTACATATAAGACAGCATGAAAAAGAAGTGACTTGCACTATTTCCTTTAATATGACAAATTCATTTTAATAACTAATTGCAGTATCAGTGCTGTTGCTGACCAGTTCTGCCACATAAGAGTTTTGTCTACTAGCTTTTAATACCATCTTATTCTGTGCTGTCAAGTGTATTTCAGATTCTTTTGTGAAATGTTATATTTCTGATTCTTTCGTAAATGAGCCTCTGGCTTGGCATATGGATAATAACAAGGGGTAGACAGGCTGCTTCAAGAACATTTGCTTTTCTGAAAGTTGCCTGTGACTTAAAAACACTGTACCTAGTACAACTATTGCACCTATCAGGTGGCATTATTTTCACAGCAGTCACTGAATTACCTGTAGTACCAGAAATGAGGGTCACTTATTTTTCTCTCTGTTACCCCTGAATTTAATTTAGTTTATCAATCAGGCTCTAGAGCCTCAAAGACCTGCCCTGCACATAAAAAACATGTCATGCAAAATTATTACTTTTGGCCTCAAATTTTATGCACCCAAGGTCTAAAACGATATGGTTTTATCCCAATACAATTTTCCATTTTCATTTTTCAGCTGAAAGAGCTGAACAGCCTATTCAAACCCAACAATACATTTCTACATTACACAGAAAACTTTGCCACTTCTGCTGTCATGAACACACACAACTCTTCCAGAATGCTTGATAACATTAAGGTTTTCTCTTAAAACTGAAAATTTTGATTTTAAGTATCTACCTCTCATTGCATTAAGCATCAGCTATCTGCTGGATACAAACTCGCCAGTTCCCTTGGCGTGTGTCTCATGTGGTCTGTTTTCCCCAGGATGCCTGGTACTGGGATTGACCTTTAAAACTATGTGGCTAACTGTACCTTCTACCCCTTTTCCTAACGTAGCTATGAGAAATGATTGAGGAAGGGTCTGGGTTTGTGTTCTTTCTTCATTTAAGTGGCAACTTGTTGAAAGCATGAGGGCAAGAATTAAGCAATGCAGAAGGAAGAGTTTTAATTGTACTTTTAAACTGTTTACTTTGTATCTTTTGATGCTGCTATTTACTTCCAGTGTAAAAGAGCATATGGAGCAAAAGAAGATTGTTGAATACTGTAAATGCCACTTTCTTCAATAAGCTGTAATATCTCCTTGATAAATATATCTGAGATTTCTAGGATTTTTTTCCACAAAACCTTAGATAGTTCCTGCTTAGCAGGGTTTGAGAAAAAAAAATAATAAGGAAAAACCCTTAAAAAAACAATAAAAGCCTTTTTTAGACTTATGGAAAAGGAAAACAGACAAATCTTTAAAAAGTAAGGAAAAAAATACAGTACAAAGCCTTGGCACCTTCAGATGACATAAGGGCTTTCAATCTTTTGAAGAGAATTTTTCTTAATTGTCTTATACAGATAACAAGCTTTCTCCCCCTTGTCTTGTGCTCCACACACACTCCTGTCAGTATCAGCATATTCTCTTGTCTCCTTTAAGAGAGAAGAAAAAAGCAGTACAAATTCATGGCTATGTCACTGTGTACTGATGACAAATGGACCTTTAAATGTGTGACAGTCAGAAGAATTTAGCATACTATTTGAAGACAAAAAGAGAAGGAGGTCAGGGTTAATTTAAACACAGAATTTTAGCTTCTAACTACATTTGATCTTATCTTGAAAGAAATTATTTAATGTATTATTGCATGGAAATGGAAAGAGCTGGAAAAACCTTAAAAGTCATCTGACACAGCATTGAATTTCCAGCATATTTTTGAGTGTGTGTCTTGGAAAAAAGCAAACAGCTACAATTTCAGCCCTGCTTTCCAGAAGGAAAAAGTATTCACACAAAGGTTTGTTGCTGATGAATTAGAGCTACCTCAGAAAAAAGTTTACTGTGTACAAATGCCTTGCACATGGTAGAGTGAGAAGAGTATTCTTCAGTAAATACAGCAAAATGAGCTTTGAGTTTGCAGTGGGATATTGATGAGACAGACTAGGTTGGTTTTGTTATACACTGACTGTGCCAGAACACCCAGCAAATCTGCGTCTTGCTCACTTTTTCCTCCCTATTTGGCTGCTCAAGACACTTATTTTCATTTTCATATGGTTACTATTAATCCAGTATTTTTCAGAGCCTGGAAGTATGACAGTTGTGGAAAAAATTCTCTAGGTTGTATTGGACTAGATAACTTTGCTGAAGATTGAGGGTCTATACTCTTTGCTGCTCTAGCAATGGTGGTCAATACCTAAATCTTCCAAAAGCGTGACATCTCCTGTTTCCCAGTCTCACATGGGAGGTAGTCAATCATTGACAAGTTACCTTTTAACTGATCATTTTTCCTCACAATTAAATATTGCAGAAATACATGGACTACCTAATGTTCCTGGAGGAGAAGGAGCATATGTATGTGTGTGAAAAGGCATGCATATTCCCTCTTTGCACCTTTTCTAATGCACAGAACAGAACACAGAGATCTGGAGCAGCTTTACAGTGGCTGAACATTGCTGCCCAAATTGGTATGCTGCCATCCATTTCTGTTTACACCCTTTCCATTTGCAGCAGTGTGGGCTTTCTTGTGTGTGGGAGGATGCAGGAAACTTTTCCCGCTTTTCTCCAGTTTAGCCTTGTTATGCAAGCCAGTTCTGCAGGGACGTATCAAAGTACCACATAACCATGACTCAGAAACTCATTGAAGGCTCTGTCAATGTTTCTGGTAATTTTGCTCATTAATACACAGAAATTAAAGCTTGTAGGTTGCGTGATTTAGTTTCCTGAAAATTTAGTCTAGACCTTGTAACTGTGTAATGCCCTTAAAACCTTAACAGCAGCATGCACTGTATTAGAGGCTGCTTCAATAGCATTGGCCTTGTGTTTTGTGTGCCTTGTCTGGGGCACAAAGTAAGCTTGAGCTTAGCCCCAAAAAGATCAGTTTTAGGTACGGTAGCACACTCTCAATCTCCATGTGTAACTGTGGAGGGATCACTAAACTCTCTGGGTCTCAGAAGTACCCTGTGTTACTATAATCCTGTTTTACTGGATACGGTTTACTACCCAAATTACCTCAGTACACAATCCCAGTCTTTACCACTATAGCTGTACTGGTAAAATGTTTTGAGCCTTGATTCTGGTGTGGAAGTCAAAATTTTAGAGGATCTTTGGGTGTAGTTTCTGCTGAATGGGGAGTGTGAGAAATACTGAAAGTCAGATTCTTAAAACCTCAAGAGAGAAAGACACTTTTAGCTGATCTGTTTAATTGTTTTCTGGATATATTAAAAGCCATTCCCTATTCACCAGATAGTCAACAAAAAAAAAGAAAACAAAAAAAATCCTAGCATATTTTCCATCAGTCTTCCAGTAAAATAAAAGCAGAGCTGTGATTTTTGGTATTTTGAAACTGGCAAGTGGTGGGAAAAGTGAAAGCAATGCTCTAAGAACTGTTTAGCCTGATAAATAAGAAAGAAGTTTTACTTAAAGATCTTCTTATACTTACATTATTAGTGATAAAAATTTCATGACACAGTAGAAGTAGAGAAGCCTGTTACAGGTTCTGCTTGAGTTAGTTACAGATCAAAAAATCTGGTTTTCAACTTTTTTCTGCATTTTAAATTGAGGCATTAGCTTAATTTTTGTGAAAGTTGTTTCGCATTCTGACTGCCTTTCAACTACAGCACTATTTGAAAATTACTTAGTGTAATCAATGCCTGATTCAGTCTGGCCTGGTAAACTGGGCAATGAGCACAATTAGCAAATACAGGGAAGGCTTGAGGGTTTTTTTAATTTGAAAACATCCAGAACAGTAATCAAATCAAAACATTGGATTTTTTTTTCATCCATTTGATACTGCTGTAAAACATAAACTATGAAACTGTGTTAGGATGTATTTCTTTTGGAGCTCTGGAAGTAAGCAGCAGTCCAACTAAGAAGTCTGCTTTGAGTAAGCTGTCTTTTAAACAAGAATACATACTCACCAAATTGTAATTGTGCGGTTTGTCTACACATGTTAGAGGGCATGGAGATGTTTGATACACAGAGGGCAAAAACCCCGTAAGTTTGTAAAATGTTAATTTGCATGAAAAAGGAGACTTCCTGATGTAGACTTCATCCACTTCGGCATAAATATATAGATTTTTCACTGTGTGCTGCTGAGACCCTGCATTTTTATACCTCAGGTGATTAAAAATTTCATCCTAAATGTAATAAAATAGATAAGAAATTCTCAGCAGTCAAAGATTTTGTCTAATGATTGCCCTACTAACTGAATATTGTAGTGTTGCATCTCCCACAACCATACTGCAATATTTGAGGCTTCTGAGTCTTCGATCTGGTGTTGTAATAACCACACTTACCACATTTTTTAAAGTATCAAATCTCTGAATAACATCACACTTTTTCACTTTTTTCAATCAAGATGAATGCTTATGGAAAAATGTAATTGTTATTGACATTGTGTGTTATAAACAGTAATGATTTTAGTTTCAGTTTTTTTATGAAAGCATCAAAAATCTAGTTTTTTTTAATATGAAGGCTCTTAAAACCTCACAAATTCCAAATTCTTAAAACCTCCACAAATGTTATTTTAACAATTAAAGAGAAATACAAATTAGGAAGAAAAATGTTTTGCAATATTCCTGTTTAAAATTAACTTAATTTTTTTAAAAAATAATGGAATTAAATGTTGGTATACTTTATAACAAAAGATTCAACTATCCATCAACCTGCAACTCTTCTTTATCTTGGTATTTCATGAGCACAGCAAACAAATAATTTAAAATAATAGAACAACTTTTTAATATCGAAACCAAAATTTTTATCTTGCTATATAATAGTAACAGATGCAATTCAGGTAAGGTGTGGATTTGGAGTAATAAATGAAAGAAAGAAACTCACTGTCCTTTTTTTAGTATTAAATCTTGAAGAGTAGTACTTTCACCTGCCACAATTTCCTTTACCTTTCTTTGTATTTCTTACCCAAGTCAGGTATACCCCACATGCTTCAGTAAACTCCTTCCAGTTGTATAGCCAGAGTCTCCATTTACAGTCTGTCTTTGGGATTGAGGAGCCCTTTTCTAGTTCAAAGGGGTCTGCAAACCACATCTGTTAAGGAGTAAGCATGGCACTGTTGAAGAGGAGTGCATGGGTGGTAACCTGTGTGGACAACCCTTGTCCTTGCTGCTTTTCAACCTCATGTACCAAGTTAGCTTGCCTGAAATCAGGTTGCACACACTGGATCTGCTCCGTCCACGAAGGCTCTCTGGTGTTTTCCTAGGTGGCTCTTACTCCATCTCCTTATATTTGATACACATCCAGTACAACTATTGCTAGGTGTGTCAGCATTCCCTGAAACTAAGAGTGAATGTCCACCCTGATGTATAGTGTGGTGAATGACAAGGAGTAGGTCTGTGGTTATGGATTAGCAGTATGGAAGTGATTTCCACTTTCACTGCATCCCAAGCAGGATGGCTGCAAATAGCTTGTGCTGTGCATCCCCTCTGCAACACGGAGTATGGCATGGGTGGGGAAGGAAGTAAAAGAGTAGGATTGGGCTGGGAATGCAGCACCAAACCCTTTTCCAGTTTGTGGAACATAGATTCACAGAACCATAGAATCATTTAGATTGCAAAAGAGTTTTAAGATGATTGAGTCCAGCTGTAAACATATACATTTTAATTTCAATGTTCTTAATTATCTACTGCTTTAACATTGCTAAGACTTCAAGCATATGGTCATATGGTAGCTGCATCAACATGGAGAGTGCCAGAACAAGCTATTCCTGTCAATCAACACTTTGCATATGTCCACATAGGCGTAAACAACTGCACAACTGCAAGGCAAATGTGTGAGTTTGGGATGTAAAATAGGCCATTAACAGAGAAGAACATCTGCTGAAGGATCATGTCTTTATGAGGTACATTTCAGTTAAAGTTGTCAGACAGAAAACTCAAAACTCTCCTGCTCAAAAAGCTTGTACAACCTGTACCACTTAGAGGAAGCGAAAATGAGCAATTTTTGTGAGCTGATTTAGAGAAAAGGCTTTTTAGAAAATAATACTTAAATTGATAGATGCTCTTTAAAGAAATGTATTTAATATATTTAGTAACAGTTTTGTCAGCCACATAAGTATTTGTTTTATGCTGGATTATTTACTGTGAGATAAATGCTACTTAAAGAAAAACTTTTAAAATGCAATTCCTTGCTTGACATTGTTCCACTAACTCTTTTACTAGGAGCTTTGCAGACCACAGGTGCTGAAATATCTTAAAATGCCCTTGCATCAGAATTCCCCACTAGTGTTCAGCTTAAAACTGGATTTCATACTTTCCAGAAGAAAGACACGAATGTCCTGTGCCTCATACAGACAGATGTATTGTGTCATCAATAACACTTGAACTACCATTTCCCACAGAGGCAAAAGTAAAACCTTAACTAGATGCAATGTGAGCAATCCCACTGATAAGGCTGGGGATAGCTGACAGTGCAGAGTTAAACTCACAGTTGGCTTGGCAGCTGCCTTTTTGTGTATCTGTCATGACCCCTGATCTTCCCACAGACAGGAAGAAATCTTTCCATATAACCCCTGTATATATCACTTCTTCCAGGAATTCTGGACCTGTCTTATTTAACGATAATGCCCAATCAACCTGACGTTTTATATTGGTATTAACAGTGATTAAACCTAACACTGTAATTTCTGCCCCACCCCCCCAAAGTTCCTTTTCTAAAAAAAGGGATTAATGACATTAGGTAATCCAATGTTTCTTCAGTACACTGTTATTTTCCTTCACCCACTCATTTCAAATTAAATGTAAGTCATTAGTGTAACTTCTCTTTTTGTTCTAATGAGGTATGTACTGATTTATAATGGAGATTATTTTCTTTAAGATTAAATGCATTTTGGGTTAATGATTAGAAAGCCTGACAGTGCACTAATCTTTGTTTCACTCAGACAACATATTCACTTTTTCTTCCCCATGGCTGCTACAAATGTCTGGAAATACATCATTAGATGATTAATTACCATCATGATTTGACAGGTGGATCTGGCTGGGATCTAATCAAAGGTTCTTGAAAGTGAGGGTCAGAATCAGGCCTAATTGTACAGCATTTTGGTACAGCCCAAACAGAGGATTCCTCTGAAGTTATTCTTGATGCATTTGAAATGGCTTGATGTGAGAAACTCTCTTGCAACCCAGAGGTCTAATCCATGTGCAGAGCAAGCTGCTCCTTTAATTTTATGGTGTGTTGCTGGTCTGCATGCATAGATCATGATGCTGTGTTACATAAAAAGCCAGAAACATGGGAAAGCCGTTCTGCGTTTGCACAAGCACTTATCTCAGAACCTTGGGGTGAAGAGAAACGAGGGGAGTCTTGGAGTGTCTGCACACAGAGACACTGGCATTCTGTCTTGTTTCTCAGTGAGTCCATTTTCAAGGCAGAGCCAAGAGCTGTAATTTCCATTTAGCAGTTGCTTTCCAGAATAATTTTCAGGTCTATAGAACAGGCTTGAATGTTCTATTTGAAAACATGTGACATGCTTGGTATGTATTTCAAAAAGACCTTGCCAACAGCCAAAGCCACTAAAAATGTTCACTACAACCTGTAGCAAAATGTAGGTATGTAATAGAAGAGTATGAAGCTGAATTCCCTTCTCAGTTATCTTGGGTCACAGGCTTTGTAACTGATTAGGGATAAGGAATGCACTCTCCTTGACACTCACAGTAAGAAAAATCACACTCTGAGAAGTGAGTTGAATTGATCATATCCTTGGTGTGTCCCAGGAAATTTGGACCTAAAGAGAGCCAGGACATGAGATCTATGCTGGGACCTCCATCCTAATGTAATAGGTGAAGCCCTAACTCAGGGAAACGTCTGCAGGCTGAGGAGCACATTCTCATTCAGTGAAATGCTCCCTAAGAGAAGCAGCCCTCCTCCCTAACTCTCACTACTCCCTGGCCCTGTACCTCCAGTGTGTCTAGCAGCCTGTAAGACACAGGTGCTTGTCAGGCTTGGCTCCATCACAGTGCACAGAGGGGATCCATTACTCCAGAGCTCTAGAGAAATTCCTCCTCTCCAATCAGCAAGGTAATTAATTTTAACTAACAATCCCACTCCTAAAATTACATAAAATACAAATATATTTCAGAGGTGAAATTACTGTCAGCAATCAGCTATTGTTTTTTTCCATTTTGCATGAAAAGGAAGAGGAGGCACAAACTTTATCTTTTAGCCCGGTTCATCTTTGCTCCTCTGTACAGGGAGGCTTCTACAAATGGCCTCTGGAATTAACTTTGAATCTTTCTTGAATATGCACACAGAGAGCAAAATTTCTCCAAAGCTGAGGAATATTATATCCTCTGAAACTGGAAAAAAAGGATAGGACAAGTGTGGTGGAGGTATTAAAGCTAAGGCAATCCTACATGACAGTGAATTTCCATCTCTGTGCAATTTCTGGAAACAAAACTTTTTAATCTGCTAACGAAGAACTTTTCCTAGGTTCCACCTTAAGCCTCTAATAGTCAGTTTCACTCTCTGGTGCACTGCAAACTTTAGATGCAGCTTTATATTCTCCTGCTCCAGGTGTCCCAGTTCTTCCAAGTTTAGGTGTGTTTCAACCACAGGTGTTAAGGACAGTTGTTCATTACATAAGAAGGCACTTTCGAGCCAGGACTTCAATCTGGAAGCAGCTACATATCAACAGGAAAATGGTACTATCCTCTGCATTTGCAGAAGTATGAGTCATGAGAGATGTAGCTGACATCAGTCCTACAGAAACTTGGCTTTCACTTCCAGAAAATACACATATGAAAAGAAATTGAAAGGTTTTCTTCACTTGCAAAGCCACAAAAATTTGCACATCTCTTTCTAAAATTCTCTTTTCTTTCAAAATTACCATATTTAAGAATTTTCCTGGAGAGAAGAGGTAAAATATTTGCTGTTTTCTAAAAGACCAGAAGTATTATTTCAGTCTAAACTTTGCTCTTACTGAGAATGTTTTTTCTCTGTGATAAAGCATAAATAGAATTAATTTGCAGTCAGTCTTGTTTGCATGTTTGCATGAGCAGAGCTTGACAAATGGCTCTGAAATTTAATCATGGTTTGGTTACCTCTACAACATTTAAAGAAATCAGCTTCATCCTATCCCCACTACCTGGAAAAGAGAAAGCAAAACAAGCAAAGTCACCTAATGCTTTCTTTCCCTCCAGAGCTGTGTGTAATCCCAGAATATTTAAGACACTCTAACCGTAATAAACTGCTGGGCTTTTTAGAGAAGACTGCTTTAATGTCTTTAATAGAAAATACATGTATATACTCAGCATTTTTCTAGTCATGCTTTTCTACCTATACTATACTATACTATGATTACAGTATGTAATTTTACAAATATTACTATAGAATTCACCTCACAGTATGGCAGATTTAATGCCTGGTAGTACAGATATATGTAATTGGTGTTTAACTTATACAGAACCTCAAGCAGGGCAAAACCATTATTTTAAGGTCCTTTTGAGCTTAATAATTGAGCCAGTATTCAATCAGTGCCAGATAGTGTATATGTCTGCCTGAATAGGCCATCTACTCTGATGCTGACACACATATTCAACAAGCCAAATTTCACTCCTAGGAAATCACTAGATGCAGGTAGCTATTTATAAATTTTGAATTCCAGAAAGAGCTTTTATGATCATGTAGTCCAAATTTCCATGCAGCATAAGATGTTGAACCTAAATAATTTCTACATCATGTGTTGATTCATTTTTGGGCTATATTAAATCTTTAGAAAGACACATAATGTAATGACATCTCTAAAAGGGATTAACAACAACAAAAAAACACATTTCTTTCCAGATGTTGATATTTTAGCCAGATATTTTAACATTTTAGAGCTGAATTCACAGTAGCAGTTTTAACTCTTTTCAACTTTTTTATGTTCTATGTTCCTAGACAATGTAAAAGTTTCTACATATAATTCAAGGGGGGGAAATGTATATATTTCATCTTCCCCTCCCTCCCATACCTCCCCTTACCCTGCTTTAAAAAAAAAAAAA
>VXBB01012598.1:82863-98790 GCA_013399915.1 Illadopsis cleaveri
AAAAGAGGGAAACGACAACCATTAAAAAGAAGTACTAGTTTCCTGTGAGTTTGCAGTCTGAAATATGTGATAATGTGGAAAGTATTTGAAGTTGTAAAATGGGCCCAGCTTCATAGTAGTTCAAATGGAGACACTTTATACAACATTCTATTTAACATAAGGACTTCTTCAACCAATACAGACATAAAACTGTGTGTAAATCACAAGTGTGATATTTTAAATTCAAGTAAATTCCAGTGAAAGCCATTACACTGACAGCACTGGAAGTCCACAGCCTAAATTTACCTAGAAGTCTGGTCTAAGACCATGAGAAGCACATCATTGAAGGAATTCAAACCTGAGATCTGACATGTGACAGGCTACTGCCAGAAACACAAGCTAAAATAATTTCCAAATGAGTAACTGGTGACCAGGTTTCTCTTCCTTCCTGCAATTTCACTCTCCTTTATTTCTGGAAGCACATGGCAAACAGCAGCTATGCCTTTAAAGAGAGTCACGTTGATATATTTCCCCTCATTTTCTGCGTCTTTTTAGGTATAAGAGCCTCCTTGAGCACATAGCTAGCCTTTCCCTGCTCCCAGGAGCCTTGATAGAATGTGCTATATCATACAAACCTCCTTCCTGCTCTCTTAGCTATGAAAAGCAGTGGCCTCCTGGGGAATAAATTTTGATTCTCTGCAAAGACAGTCTGGGTGTGTGTCAATCATGACAACAACCATCAAGAGCATCCAGCTTTGCTTTTTTCTTCCTGAAAGTGTTATTCAATACGAGAAAATTCCCTGCATAGATTCTACCTTTTTGCCACTAAGCCTGATGAGTCCAGATCCTCTGATGGCAGTTTTTCATCTACCTGTATTTAGGTTCCTAAAGTCCAAAGTCCAGGATACCATGGGGGTTTTTACACTCTTTCTGTTACAGTCTGAGGAATTTGTTCTTCCAAACTTTTCTCTCCATGGCACACGCCATCTGGAGTAGAAGACATGACACACCAGTGGCCTAGGCAGAATCGATTTAGTAGTATGAAAGTATCTCCCCTTTGATGCTTTGTGACAATGTTATGATGTTCCCTTATCTTTGGAAGGTACAATTTCAGGCTATAACTAATGAATAGATGTTTCCCAGGCAGACTGGCTCAGAGGAGACAGGTCACATGTTGGCACACGCCTGTGCTATGAAAGAAGCCTCACCAGAGTATCTATGAGGCTTCCCTCAAAACAGGAAGCTGTTGTATGCACACAGGAAGTTGGAAAACATGGCTTTTGAAAGCTGGCAGTGTTTCGAGGGCAGATTTCAAAGGCTGTTCATGGTCCATGGAAGCAGAAGATTTACCACAAGCAGAGAGTTTGCATGTGACCTGAGCTGAAAGTAGCAGTTGCCTGGGAGGCTGCTGTGGTAAATTACCTTGCTCCTGTATTTATTTTCACTCTTACTCAGGCCTCCATTGAATGATAGCAGAGTAGATGGACCCTCAGTCTGATGCAGCCCAGGCTCTCCTGCACTCCTGTGTTATAACCTCTCATGGAATTTTAAATCAGAGGAGGTGAGATGTAGGAAAGATGAAAGATTACATCAAAGAAGAGACAAGTCCAAACTAAGATCACAGAGTTTAAAAACTAAATAAATGTAGTGTTCCTCTTTTCTTCACCGAACTGTTTCAGCTTCCAACACTAACTCTGCCCTCAATATCCACATGGCTTCTCTTTTGCCCAGTAGTTAGCTGTCTATGGATATTTTCAGCTATATATTGGTATCCAGATATTATACATGTTTATAGGTAAAAAAAACACAGTCCAGTCCTGTGGAGGAGCCTGAGCCTCAGCAGACCAGCAATTGCAGACTATGTTGGTTTCTGGGAAAGCACACACTGCTCAAGGACCTTCCTTTTGATGTATTTTGCAGGAAAAAAATAATTATTATAGCTATAATAACAATTTTCCTAGGGCAGGAAGAAAAAGAAATACATTAATATAAAAAGATACAACTGAACTGAAAACTGGGCAAACATGATGCCTAGGGAAGCAAGCTTCCATAAGAGGACATGATGAGAAAAGAAATATGGAAACACCTGAAACGGTCCTTATTTTCCCTTTACTTTCTTCTGAGTTCTATTGAGTTTTCATCTGGTTCCTTCTATTGCCTGAACAGAAGTGTGCCTTGACAGCTTTTGGACAAGTTGATCCAACCAGTCCTACAATCTCACCTACTCAACAGCCTAAATTCAGCCAGGTCTGTGAGGCTGTATCTTAACAAAGGACAGATGACCTGGTCCTCCAAGGTCTTTTACATATTTTGTAATTCTACTGAACATATGAAAAAGAGATGTGCAAAGAGAACAGAGATCACTGACTCTGGTGATAGAATTCACGATTAGGCCAATTCCTGCAGACACTGTCTTTGCAGTAGTACTTTTTTTGCTCTATAAAGGCCAGCTTAGATGTGTCTGACCAGACAAACTGATGCCTGTGAGAAAAGCAGGTTCTCATTTTCCCTTGTAATGACATATTTTATAACTTGGTAACTAGGAGTGGTGCTGCTGGTGTGGCTAACAAAGTGGTTGCAGGTTTCAATACTGTGTTGACAAGCTCCCTGGGCTGGAAAACTGTAAGAATCCTCAAATCCTTCCCCTGCAGGTTATTTGTTCCTCTGATGACCACCCTCTCCCTGCTTTCCAGCCTTCCCTGCCCACCAGGGGACAGGTTGCACTGAAAAAAGGATGGCTCTTGACAACTCTCCTGCAACTTAAAACAGCAACATGACTTGTGCTATAAATCTTTAGTCTGATTACTACATGAGATTTTGTGAAAGGACTTTTTTCTTCGATGGACAGTTATGGCTGTCTCAAAGAGGCACCAGGGAGTTTCACCATCATGAACATTTAAAACAGCTTTACAACTTTTGTATATGCTCTTAGAAGTGAATCAAAGTGAAAGAGGCCTTTCCTTTCTATTTCTTCCTTGCAAAAAAATAAATACCTGTGTACTGAAGGTATTATATCTGCAGGTTGTTTAGTTCAAAACTTTCCTTTACTCCTCCCCACTTCCCCACTATTTGTCTAAATTCCATCATCTATTTGTGGAATTATTTCTACCATCACTAATTGCCAGGTTTCAAGGACAATTTTTTTTTTATAACTGGATATCAGCCAAAACAACAAATGTATCTAAACTTCTCAGCTGTGTACCTATTGCCAGTTTTACTGCTGCTTAACCTCGAGGAATTCACCTTTGCTTTGAAACAATTAATTGTTTTCCGTCATACTTACTTCTAATTCCCTTTTATCATTTAAGGGAAGGGTCTACTGTTTTATAGAGCTGGTGAACAGCATAATTATAATGGATGACTATATCTGATTTCCTAACTTAAATGCACATTTTCACCATCATGACCCAAATTTTATGGTTTTCAAAGCTAAGGTGCCCTAAGTCTTTGCATTTAACACACTGTAAGGAATCTTAACTCAGAATTTAAACCACTTGAGGGATCAGGTGTTTACAAGAGAAGGGTTGGGATACTGTGATCAGTGAAATCAGTAGGATTTGTTCTTCTCAATATTAATGGCTGTTAGACTGGGCAATGGGTAGAAGCAAGCATAATTGCTTGAAAACCTGTGTCTGTGTCCTAGGTTGTAGTATGGGATGTACACAAAGTATTCTATCACCATCTTCNTTTACTTTTTTGATGTTGTTTCTTCTTATTAAATTGTATTTTCTGACTTGGAGTCTCTCACTCGGTTTGCTTTCAAACCACAACAGTCTGTCATCAGGATGAACAGTGTGAGGTATGCTCAAAATTACAAGGAAGTCAACTGACTCAAATTTGCCAGTTCCCACCCAGAGACAGTTTCCATTTTGTGTGAGAGCTCTAAATTCCACTGCTTTTAGAATAAATGGGCAAAAGAAGACAATTAATATTAGTATCCCCATGAAAACACATTGAACTGTTTATCAATTCAGAAAGCAAAGGAAACTGCACACAAAAATCCTTTCAAGACTGTTTTTTTTCAAGCCATGATGTGTTGGTGCAATATGAAATTAGAGCAATTTCCCTGACAAATGTTGATGATGATCTCAATTTCTTCCCAAAGTCAGTAAGGGAGAGACAGCCTAGAGCACCGCACCTTCAGGCCAGTTCTTCCTCACATACAACCAGTGTGAGATGAGACTTTTACTGCAATACATCCCATGAAAAATCTCCTTGAACCAACTGATGGTGACATTAGTATGATCAAAACTTGGGTGAAGCTCACAGAGGAATAATACTCGGACACAGAAGTTTTCTGTCCCTCAAGGACAGCATGCCCTCAATATGAAGAAGTTCCCCTAGTAATACATTGCAGCAGTCCTGTGTTCTTGCTGCTCTTCAAGGCCTTGGCTTCAATGGAAAACTTTGTGCTTGGGCAACTGTTTGTGCTTACAGACCCATGACTGTACACAGAGGGATCTGCCCAGGCATGTCTATGATTTAATTGTGCTTTCTTGGCATGATGGAAAAGAGATACCTGTTTTCGTGATCACCTAGGAGAAATACTTATTACACCTGACACTGCCTCAGTGCTATGGTAACCATCTCCGTGGCATCTAAATGGCTTCTAAGATTAAAATCTTCCTCGCTTCAGAGCTCCTAGAACAACAGGTTCTTTTTCCTTGTACTTTCACTCACTGTGCACTTTATTTCAAGCACTATGGCTCAGTGGAACAGGTCAGATCACAAGAAGATAGAACATCAGTTGATTTTTCTTTTTAAAAATGGGAGAAATTACTTTCTTTTGGATGACTAAAAAAGGTATCTGTCTTTGAAAAATATGAAACTTTTCCACTTCAAATATTCTTCTGGAATGCATTATAACTGTAATATTTTAGGGACTGCAGTTGTACTCTTTTACTGACCTCAAGTAAAGAAAAGGGATAATTTGATTGTTTTATTAGTGACACCTGTAAGTTCTCTGAGCCAACAGCTTGACTGATTATGATTATTAAAATTAGTATTAACTATGCAAGTCTCAAAATGCTCTTCTACCTTTTGCTTCTGTGTAATAAGCATATCCAAATATTCTGTAATTTTTTAATGTTAAAAAAATCTAATGCAACAGAAAGCGTTTATTATTCTGTGGTTATTTCTAAAGTGTTGAGAAAAGAGAAATGGAAAGTAACACTTTTGTCCACATTCATACATTTTATAAAGGTGTTTGTCACTACTGTCTTGATTCAAGAATGATGAAATTGGTAGTGAGGGAGAATCCTGTAGTGGCGGAACTAGGATGGAAATACAGGGTGAATGATTTTCCCTTGATGCTCCTGACTACTGCTCCTGGAGGATGGCAATAAAAGGAAGAAAAACACAAAGGTGGAAAAGTGTTGAGAGAAAATACACTGTGCTCATTGGCTTGAAATACAGAAGAAAGTCTCAATACCAGATCATGCTACGAAGTTCACCAATATGCATGAAGTTTGATCTTGGCTGTAAATACACACCTTTGGCTAACACCACTATTCCAATTCACAAAAACAACAATGACAAGAAGTAACCCAACACAAAACCAGCATTCTGAGTGCATCTCTGCCAACAGACGGCACTTTTTGTCTGTTCATCTTGTTCTTTCTGAAGACATCCTTCCTTACCAGAAAAATCACCTTATGCCGTGCCCTGTATTCCTAAAAAAGAGCTGATTGTACAGCTAAGCGGGCCAATCATCTGAGAACAACTCCTAAGCACAAGAAATCCTTGCACAGGGCTGCTATGAAATGGCACCGTGGAGAGTCATGGTTAGTGACAGACTTAGGGGCGGGGGGAGTTGGGGAAGAGAGGATGAAAGGTCACATGGGCAGAAACACGTTAACATGTTTTTTTCTGAAGTAAACTGATTTTGGTTCTAATTTAATTAGCTGATACTGGGGTTAATTCAAGTTTTAATTAGCAAAATGTTCATACTAGTTATAATTCATATTATCATGGAAGGCTGTTAATTGGTGTAATTAACAGTATTATTAGTGTCCCTGAATGCTATGGAAAATAGTTTCCATGACTAATGGGAGTAACCTCTCCTTGGAATTGCTAATCCATTATCTTCTGATTTCCTTTCCCACTGCTGTGGCAGCATTGTCCAAGTTTGCTTGTTTGCATCACATCTCGCAGGCTGGGTTACCTGCCAGTGATGGCAGAACCAAAACCCTGCACAGATGACTCTCCAGCTGGACACAGCAGGGGCATGAAGAGGGAGTCAGCAAGCAGTGACTTTGCCAGGACAACTGAAGGGCAGGCTCATCCCATCCTCACAGCAAGGGAGAACACTGTCATGTTGTTTTTCTCCAGCTAAGACTCAGTTGTCCTATAAACTCCTTGAGATTTTTTTTTTCCCCGCAGTTGTAGTCGGCTGTTGACCCACAATCTGCTTTCAAAATCATCTATGTAAGGCTGACTTTAACTCAGGCAGTTGCATTCCCAAGGGTTTGCAATGATTGGGAAGCTGCAGATTTGCTAAGACCCGCAATGCCTAGAACGTGCTTCCCCCTTGCTGTATTTAGTTCGCTCCTTTCACAGAAATGAAAGAATGTAGATAAATACCACTATCCGCCCTAGGGAGTACTAGCACATGTAAAATGTATTCCACAAACCAAATATTTAAATTATGATCTCTGTAGAAATTAATGAAACATCCCAAAATACAAGTAAAATATCGCAAGATGCAAATATACAGAACGACTCTTTTCTAAATACTGGTTTCAAATTCTAACAGAATTCTAGCCATTACTGTCTTCCTCAGGCTAAGTATGAATGCTAGACAAGGAAGTGAGTAAATCTACAAATCTTCGCATTTTTTCCCTTCTTTTTAATACAGTCTTGATGACTTGAACCAGCCAATGACCAGAAAGGTGGAGTTTTTAATCTTTTTTGTGGTTTAATCCTTGATTCTGAGTATTACTCAATTCTTGCTACCAACAAACATTTGCACATTTACTTCTTCATAATTTTTTTATTTAAAAAACTGAGTCAAGCTCTAAATGGACACTGCTGCAGTTTTGTAGCTTTCAACCTGGTGAATGAGCACCTTGGAGTTGAAGACAAAATAAGACATAGCCAGAAAGCATTCCAGTCTTCTGATCATTAAGGTTTGCTCCGGAAATCTTGGAAGATGAACTGGGTTAAAATCCACAGCTTGACTGTACATCCCACAACAGGAATAAAGAATCAAATTCCAGGCGTACTGGTCATGGAAAATAAACCTTAAGATGATCATTCTGCTAAAGGGTATCTGTGCAAAAACCCCAAATACTGGAGTGACATTTAGCTTTAAGGTATCAGTGGGTAAGAAAATAATAAGCTAAATCTCTTTTTCTTGGGATTACCCAGTATTAACTGGTATGCAGTTTCTCATGGAGTATCTTGTAAGAATACATTTTGTTCTTTGCATATTTTCCTTTTCCCTTATTCCACTGCATTTGCTGTGGATAGTTTAGAGTATGTCAGCCTTTCCATTATAAAAGCTTCACTCTCCAAAATATATTCCTGGTGCCTAAGTGTGTGCTGCAGCCTAAGTATTGCCAGCAGATTTTAACAATATGGGTGGAAATCTGTGTAGAGCGTGAATTTAAAAAAAAAAAAAAAAAATTGTGACTGTTTCCTCTGTTTAGTGAAAATAACAGAAATTTACAGAACACATTCCCTGCTAGTGTAAATCAGGAGAGCTCTTTCAGTCATAACCAGGAGGAGGCCTGACCTCTGCATTGCTTAAGTTTTTTGACTTCTATTATCAAAACTCCTGTTTTCCAGATAACTTAAGACAAGCTCCCACAATTAATTTCACTTTTCAGATGAATGTGCCCAGGTTCCGTAGGTCGTAATTTCATAAAAGCTATGTTTTAATAGGAAAATATCAGTTATCAGCTTTAATAATCTTTTAAATTAAAACACATTTGGTTTCTATGCAAACTTAGAGAATCAACTATTTTTTACTAAAATAGAATTGAATTCTCCTCAAAATGACCATTTCACATTAAAAGTTAATGTGCCTCAGAAATAATAGCTTAGATTCCTCCTCACAGTTTTCATACTCTTCTTGTAATGGGATGCTAGAGCCTAGTTTGAAAGACAGACAGAGTGTGAACAGAAACAACAACAACAAAAAAGTAAATAAAATAAACAAGGAGAGTCTTCAAAAAGAATGATTCTAAACTCATGGACTTTTCAATATAATTCCTATTAAAATTCTCATTTGTCAATCAAGACACCTTCTAGACTCCTAAGCTTTTTGGTTTGTTTCTTCATCTGATAAATAGCTTAAAAGCAAGTTTCATCATTTTATATTGGACATACCGTTGAGATAACCATGCAGTGACAATAAACACAGTCCTCTTTGTGCATACTCCAGCAAGCATCTGGGATTCATCTGGAGTCTGTAGTTTGCATCAGGAGGTAACAGTGGTCCCTCCACATGACTCTGGTTTGGTCAGCATTTTGTTTTCATTTAAGCTGTATATGTCAACATCTGTCATTTCTTTAATCATCATCAGAAGAATTCAATTACTGTTTCATAAATGAACATTGACAAATAATTTTTCTCTCAGGCACAGCAAGAAAAGAGGGGAAGTAAAGGCTGATGCATCTTCTTGCCTGCAGAACAATGCAGCACAGCCTTGTAGAGATTTGCATAAACTGTGTGTAAGGAGTTTGTGAATTGTGCTTCACAGTCAGGGATGGTTACAGCCTCACCACATGGCAGTGGTGGCTAACAGAAGAGATTGGAGCCCTAGGGCTGAAAAGCCTTCCACATGTGCTTTGCAACTGTCCCGGGTTGTGATCATTACTCTCTGCTTCTGGTTGAGTGGATGGGCTGTAAAGTAAACAGGAGGCCCATTAAATCATCACACATGTGTGCTGCAGATTAAAGTCACAAGCCCAAGTATTCACACAGTGGGAATTCCTACTTATGTCAATGCACAAAATCAAGAACATACCTGAATGCAGTACAGAATTCTCAGGGCAAATGCTTCCCTTCTTCCATACCTGTGTATTTACTGATATGGGAAGCTGCTTTGGGTTTAAGCTACCAAACCTACTGTGACACTTTCTTAATCTTAATTAATGCTGCTGCTTTTCAATTAGGAACTTTTCAAAGACTCAATGCTAACTCATTTCTGACTTATTCTCTGAAATCAAACAAGCCCAAATGCTTGATAGTACACATATCTTCACAGAGCATCAAGCACAGGGAAAGAAAGTGGGGCTAAATTTTGTGTGAGGCTCTCTGATGACATTTTTAGCTTCACAACACCTCTATTAACCTGAACCGTTGAGGCATTTGGATTTGTTTGGTTTCAGAGAAACATAGATACTGAAAAAACATTCTCCCTGAGAATTCTGTACTGCATTCAGGTATGTTCTCAATTTTGTGCATTGACATAAGTAGGAATTCCCACTGTGTGCCACAGGGCCTTTGGAGGTCAGCCTTTGGTGAGCTTCCCCTTGAATTTTTTGGTTTTTTTTTTTTTTTTTTCTCTCTGAAGGATCAGGAAGTAGGGCACAGAAAAAGTGATGCTTGAAGTGAAGCTCAAAGTGACTCCTGCTGCTGCTTCAGACATCACAATCCTTAGCAGAGGCTGAAAGTATCTGCAGGTCAAGATTTTCCTCCTCTCCTATTGCTATGCAGCGCTGGGTGTATTATATATATATCAGTGCTGATCTTCCCAGGCAGGACAGACTTGGGATCAGTGTAGGCGTCTGCTGAGTTGTCCTAGCCCATACTGGTTCTGGAAAATTACATGAGGCCTTTGGAGATCAAGATTCTTGGTCTGCATTCTTTCTCTCACAAGTCCATGTTGAAAAGTATTGAAGATGGTGGGGGGCGGGGGTGGGAAGGAAGAACAAATACAAAAAAGAGAAAATTTTAAAAATGAAATGGAATAGTATTACATTTAAATAAACTAAAATGGGACTCTTGCTTGTCTTTTTATTCTGAGGGAAAAGAACTTCAGAGAGAGAATCACTGTGCCAGTTCTGTACTGATACCACTCTTCACTTTTAAGTTGTGCTGTACAGTGATACCATTCTCAGTATTTTTCACAACACCTCATTAACCCAGTTGTCATTCCAGCCATGAAAACACGCATTTTTGTTACTACAAAAATGTTACATGAAGCAAAAGTTCATAAGCATGGTAAAATTGCAATGATCTGTGTAATTCCCTGCCAATTCAGAAGTTTTGGGGAGTAACTTAAATGTTTCTACTACTGCTTTGAATCAACTGTATGTTCAACCCTTGGCATGTTATATGGCTGTATAGGAAGTTTTTATTATAATTGGTATCAGATGCTCCTTCCAGTAAAATAATTCTAAATAAGAAACTAGGATACTATATGGTTTCTTTTGTATTCTAGTATGTATTACTTGCTTTGAAAAAGTGTACATGTTAAGAAATGGGTTATAAAAATCAGCCTTTTTTAAAAATTTAAATATATTTGCCCTTTCAAGAAAATAAGGAAATAACTTTATTTGGCAATAAGACATGTCCCCAGTCCACCATGCGCTTGGTGCATTGGCAGGTAGATTAAATCACAACTTGAAAGCTTGAAGAAATTAACTTGTCCTTTGGACCATGGAGGTTTTGTGGGCAAATGGGGAATAGGAAGGACTATTTGGCCTTCAGCATTGCAGCAAAAGTTCTTCCAGTCTGAAATTTCTAGGGTGCAGGTTGGGACCCTAAGAGATGTCACCTTCACCTGGGCATGGCCAAACCTCACCTGTTAGGAGACAGGTGGGGGCAGGGAGCATAGTGACAGTGAAATGGAAAAAAAGTAGACTTTTTTAAGGAGGAGGATATCAAAAGAGGCATGAGGGTGTTCTGTCTTTTCTGCTGTCACAGTATTCTCCTCTCCAGGAAAGGACACAGTGTTTTCTTTTCATACTTTTTGCATCTGGCTGTCTTTAAAATACAGTGTGAGCAAATTCTGGCTCCATGAGAAGCCATCAAGCACAATGAAAACAAATGGCATATGATTTCTGTTATGATAGCATTTAATATTTACCGTTGTAGTTTGGAGATGGGTTTGTTCCAGATCTTTTAAAGAATTTAAATTTTAAAGAATTAATGGTCATAGACCTGCAATAATTTTTAATGATGTCACAGAATTAAAGGGAATTAAAATTGAAAAAAGCAATTTTAAAATTACTTTCATCCAAGGTACCTACGAGCTGTAAAGAAGGAATATTTATAAACAAGCATTTTCTTGAAAGAACAATTGGCATTTTCTTTGCTATTAATCCTGAAACTGAAGAGGGGTGTGTACAAGGCTTTGGCATCCCTTCTGAAGTCTCTTCTATTGCCCAGTCAGTTTCCAGAGAAATGAGTGTGAAGCTAGAAATTCAAATTCATGCTTCACAGGAGGTTCTCATAAAGGAGAGCCAGGGGCAAAGAATGAACAAACTGTGAAAGGTACATTTTCTCACATAAGGAGCACTCTATTCATTTTGCTGATTCCAAAGCAACCAAACAAATTAATGCAGAAATCCAAGGGCTGGGTCTTAACCACATAAAACTATTTTCTGGAGGTAGTCAAGACAGGGGATTAGTAAATTTAAATTACTGCCCACACTTAATGCTATATATCCAAAACAATGTTTCCATATTTGGAAAATAAAAGACAAATTTGAATTTTTAAATTTTGATAGCAGTTCTTTATTGGACAAAAATTATTGTGAATGTCTCAAGCTGAGCTCCCACCAAATCAATGCAAGGAGGGAGTGTTAGCAGGACTGTGTTAAAAATCAAGTGTTTGATCTGGCAACACATCTTTTCTAATGCTTAAACACTTCTTTTCTACAGCTGCCAACTGACTTCATATGGGCTGGAGGAGTTCTGTCTGTATAAAGAAGTGATGGGAAATCAGATGATTTGCTGACAAAATGGATTTAATAATGTTTTATCATAAGGGTTTTTTGATGTTTTTTCTAGAAACACAGAGTTATAACTCAGGAGTGCTGACTTCCACAATATTCACACATTAAATTGTACAGGAATGGAAGCTACTTTTGCCAAAAATCACAACAAAATTTCCAGAATTAAAAGCTGGATAGGTTCTTTTGCCGGAAAGTTCAAACTCCAAAAGATAAAAAGAAGTCCAGTCTTTCTGGATAAAAACTTCAGAGAAAAATCTTAAGAAAAATCTGAACACTGCAAATTTAAATAAAACTGGATTTTCAAAAACATACATTCAAAAGAAAGGTTTTTTTAAAGACCCTCATTTTTTATTGGTGGTTTGATTTTTTTTCCAAATTCTATCAATTTTTTTAAGATTTTAATTCTCAGAAGAATATATAGGCAATTCAGCTTTGCCAGGATTAGGATCAAGGCTGTCTTTGCCCCATTTGCCTCCAACCAGCAGCAGTGTATTTCACCCTGTCAGTATTTAGTGTTATTAGCCATGAAAAGCATTGCTTGTATCTGCTCTGCAGATTGCTTGGTTTAAAACAGGATGATGCAATGCAGCACAGGAGCAAACAGCTACTTTCCTTGCAGAAATTTTACCCTTTCTCTGTGAGAGGACTATTTTCTAAGAGATAATCTGTCCTCATCACCACCAGCTTTATGCTTTTTATTTTGTTTGCCTTGATGTCTCAGTGGAAAGGTTGGTTCAATTTCAGGACTGGGGCCAGTCAGGTCTCAAAGTGACATCTCAGCTAATCAGGAAATAGAGCCAGTTCAACATCTGGCTTTTATTTGAGAGTAGCTCTGCGTCTGAATGGTGAGCTCAGAGAGTGGAGACAGCAGCAGGACTTTGATCTGCCACTGTTTAATTTTGCTTGGATTACTGAAGTCACCAATAATGTCAGGAGGAATATGATAACAGCCCTACTTTAAGGGCTTCCTGACTAAAATTCCTGTACCTTTACTAGTCTTGTTGGCCACCAAACCATGGTAATTATGTATTTCTGGGGCTCATATGAAGACAATTGAAGTAGGTCCCCTAAGAGCTGATTACATGGTTAAATGGCTGAAATTAAGACTGAGAGCTACACTATCTTACTTCTTCCATAGGCTTCTGTAGGCAGAGAGGTGAGGAAGTTGCTGGAGCACCTGTCACTGGGTGCAGGATCTGGCTTGTTTCTCACCCTGGCCCAGGTCTTCTTGATCCTGATGAATACTAATAAACTTCTCTTAAAATTGAGTGAATAAATGGTGCTTTGGGGCCAGTTTTTTATCTGGAAAAAACTGGCTGCTTTCAGCATTAGCAAGCAACAATGTCTGTGCTTATTATCTGTTGATGCTGAATATGGACACTAAAAATGTTTTTCCCATAAGCCCTTTAAACACTAGTACACTGCATTTTTTCCAGCATTTATGTAATCTAGTTATCTACTGCCACAATCACACTTAGAGACTCCTGTCTTGTCTTAGAAAATTTAACTCTATAGGGCTTTTACTTCCTTGCCCAGTAGAAAGCAAACTCATAACCCAATTCCTCTTATTATTACACTAGTTTAGCTATTTTTATTTACTTAAGTTTCTTTGAAACATGCCTATGTAGAAAACCTGGAAGTTATCTGCTAGTCACAAAAGAAATGTTTGATCAAAATATAAACATGTATGCAACATATTTCTTAAATCACTGACCCAAGTGCTTCTAATTTAAAAAGGGATGAGAAATGTCTATCTCAGGACAAAGTGACAGTCAAGAATGGTTGAGGATGTTGGCAGTACTGACCACAGAACTACAGATTTATTTAGGTAGGAAAAGACCCTTCAAATCATCCAGTCCAACAGTAAATGGGATCTGGCCCAGACCTCTCAGTATCACAGCACAATTTCTGGCCATAGAGGAACATTTCCTAGACTGCAAGGAAGAGGAGGGGGAAATGGGCAGCCCTTAGAAGGTCTTTGGACCATAACAAGTCTTAGTATGATGGTGTAATAGGGCCTGGAAGCTGAGCAGGACCACTGACTTCCACCGGGCAACAGCATACAGCAGAGCAGAGAAAAGCATAAGCAGCCCCTTGGTTTCAGGAACTATCAGCAGTCTTTGTGTGCAGTCTTCATTTCTGGCATGGCTAAAGAAGGGTGGATCCTTGCTTCCCTTTTTAGGCAGTGCTTCTAGGAGCAGATAGAGCCAGAGCCATCCTTTTTATACTGGGATGCAACGCAATGTCAGCTGTTACTCAAAACAAACACTGAAAGGCTAGGAAATTAATAGGCAAAACATTACAAATTTAAATAGAGACTTCATAAAAGCATTTTACTTTTATTGAGTAGTTAAGAAACACAAATTTTGCCACAGCACACATGGGACAATGGAAAGCAGGAAAAAATGGCTCATCAAATAAATAAGCTAAAGGAGAAAAAGGTTTTGGCCAAATTACTATGTTATTATTTAGTTTGTTGTTTAGATTTATTTAGGGGGTTAACAAAAACATCTATCCCAGTGCTCAAGGCACTTTTCCCCAGTATTAAGGCAAAAAAGAAGTAAAAAATAAGTAAACACAGCTGTTCTCCTTAAAACTAAAATAAACCCACTACCAGTGCCTTGTTTTAGCATCAGCTTAAAGTTGAGCATCAACTTGAGTGCTTCTCTGGATCCATAACAGAATTAGAGTGCTGATTTTCTTGAACAATGCTTATCTATCTATTTTAAGACTATCCTGCCGTCATAGTGTTCATATATCTTTTAAAATACATATATTTGTTCATTACCATATCAGGCCTCAGAGAAGAATATCACAGTATATATTGCCTTTGGAATTGTTTTCACATATTTCATTGATTTATTAATTTTTTGGCCACAAAGAGGATAATAAACATCCAGTAGCTTGTTTTAACTTGTTTCAAACAAGCACATGTTTGTGAGTACACATCATGCAGGAAAAACTTGTTCAGTCACTTGCACCTAATCAAGAAACAGAACTAAATTTAACAAAACAAAATGGAGTAGAGAGCAAGGACAGGTTGAGGCTTTCACTGGCAGGCAAACCAAAGAGGACTTTGGAACTGTTTCAGAAACTTTCCATTAGGAAACAACAGCAAGTACAGAAAGTTGTTCACCAACATCTTTTAAAAGCATCCTTGTAAAAATGGATAGCCATCATAAATAATGAGGACAGGTTTGTACAAAGGGAAATTTAAGCAAAAAATCTCACACCAAACATTGCTGCATGGATACAGAGGCAAAACATTCAAAAATAGCTCACTGTTGCAAACTTCCAGCAAACGTGATTTAGCAGCAGAGTAACTGTCTCACAGTGGCTGGGAGCTGCTACCAGACATTCAGTATGGTATATTTTTTTCTTCATGTTATTGAGACGGAAAGGTTAGACAGAGACAAGGTTTATAGAAAGCAGACTTTGCTCCAAATATTTTTTTTAACCTTCATAAAATATCCCCAGCTTCAGTGCAGAATTAAGGGCTGGAACAAGGAGAACATAGGATGGATATTTGCATTTCATTTAATACATTAGTACATTTATTTTGGCTTAATTAGGCAACAGAAAAATTTTCATTTGGATGCAACACAGCAATAACCACTGCTTTATAAAGGTGGGCAATCAGTGTAGTATAAGAGAATATTCCAGGCTTTTCAGAGCTGAGGTGACATTGTTATATGTGACAGTTTTGTAGCTCGTATACATAAGAGAAGGTATTCACTTCTTTTATTGCCACACAGCCCATGGTGTTTGGCCATAGCAACATGCTATCATCAGCTTTAGCACTAAGGCAAGCAAAGTCACCATAAGCATTGCTGAAAAACAGTGGGTATTTCTGACCTCACACTGAAAATTTTCTGTAAAAAAAGTAATTGAAATTACAGAGCACTCATTTCTTTTTTTTCCCTTGGGATTGTTGCCTATCCAGAAATAGCTAACTCATAGTGCCCAGGTAAAAAAAAAAAAAAAAAAAAAAAGATTGCTGGGGTGTTTTTTTTTCATAAAAAGGGGAAAATGGTACCA
>VXBB01012598.1:105170-116253 GCA_013399915.1 Illadopsis cleaveri
TTTACCACTATTTCACACTGAGATGACATTTTCTGGGCAGTATCTGTCAGAGCCCTAAGACCCCCTCGAAGAAGTCATCATCCACTCATTGTCCATTATTTTATGTAGAAAGCTCAGATATTTTCCCTTGTGGAAAGTCCCTAAATTTTCCCTATATTGAATTCCATGTCCATTTCTCACTCAATCACCCAGATGTTTCTGCAGATCTTCACACCTGGCTTTTCTAGCTGTAACCCTTAATGTCATCATCCTGTNTGCCTGAACAATCATTTCACATTGTTTTCAACCTTGTTCTCACTCTTTGAATTATGAAAGATTTTCCCACTCTTTGTTGTAGAACTGGACAGCAGTGAACTCGATCAATCCCTCCCAGGTACTCACACTTTCACGTGTAGATCCCTACAATAACCCGTAAATCTTTTTTTTGCGGGNTCATCTCCTTTCCCAGGATTTTTCTGAATACATTGGATAGCACAGGTTCCTGCACGACTTCCAGCAGTTTGGCCTCCCATTTACCTATTCTTGCCAGAAGTTTCTCTTATGACATGGCTGCAGAGTTTCCTTGAAAATTTGACAAAGATTGTGAAACAATTGAACACATTTATATGAATACATGGTGTTCTCCAGCTTGCCCAGTTGAAATGAACTTTCTGGGGTTCAAATAATTATTGTAGGTATTCTCGCTGAGCCACTATAATGAAAACAGAAATGAATTGGATTCCTAGCTGACAAAAGCTTTTGTGTTCCTGTTGTATATGAAAATTCCCCTCTTGACAAAGTGTTTATAGTTTCTGAAAGATTTTAAAACATGATGAATGGTACAGTGCTATTCAAATGGAACAAAAAGTAGTCAGCCTTTACTACCAAGAATACAAGATATGAGGATCCTTGAGGATTCATGGGACTTCCATGGACTGATCCTGTGTGCTGACATTGTTTTGGTTCTATTTTAATTTCCTTATTTTTCTATAAGTTTTCACACACTTTTATCACAGTCTGTGATGTTTGCAATGAGGGCACAAAACTCCACTAACAAACCTAGACTCAGTAAATACAAATTTGGATCATTTGTACCAGAAAGATGCCATAAAAATTACATAATCTGAGCTGAAAGTACTGTAGAACTCCTTCACAAATTACATCATCCATCTCTTTAAATTTGTACTAGACATAAAGCAAAGATAGAATAATTTCTAGGGCACATCAAGGCTGGTACTAATAAGGGAGATCAAATACAGTCAGCAGATCAAAACAGCATATGGACTCAGTGGCTAATGGAACATTTCAGTATGGAGATATAATGTAACATAATGCAGTGATGTTAGTTGATTTTTCACAGACTGATAGTTATACATCATTAAAGCTTTTTATGCCCTGATCAGCAGCTCTGAGTGCTGCTCCTGCTTGCAGACTAGGATCACCCATGAATAAACTTGTTTTTAATGCCTTCACTAAAAAAGTGCCTTTTCAGAGGATACAAAGAAAAGCTAAAATTGAAAATACTAATTTTGCCAAAGCTTTAGTCTAGCCATGCATGATACCACAACACAGCTATTCCTGCTTCCAAAAATAGCTCTATTGAAAGGTGAGCCTTTTCCTCTGAAATAAGAATCTATCAAGAATGATTTTAAAACTTAAGCTTTCCTTTGCTTGATCATTTGTCCTATTATGAGTCATGTCTCAGAACAGCAGAGTCCAAGGCTCTGACTAAACAACCACTGTTCAGAAGAGAAGTCTCATAGATGTTGCTGCCTATAATCTTCATTGATTTACAATGTAGTACCACTCCAAGCACTGCTTGTAGACAGCCACAGCAGATGCTGTGGAGGTGCTGTTTCCTGTTCTGTGTAGATCCTGTGATGAAACATCACCAAGATGGACTTTCACCTTAATATTTCTTTAGAAGAGCTGCCTGTTCAGTGGTACCTTCATCCCTTTAAGTTGTCATCTTCCATTTATACATGTTTATACAACAGTTCAATACTCCATACGCTTCACACATCCTTTCTTTGCTCATATTTAGGTCAGCAAGTTAGTGCCAACAGTACCCTACACCAAGCCCTATGTTAGGTGGTGAAGAAGTGATGACAAAAGAATTAAGAATTATTGTTTTCCAGGATCAAATGCAATCCCATGAGCATTATTATCTCAAGGAAAAAAATGCAGCTTGCAGAGATTGCAAAACTTCTGGGTTTTTTACTTATCTACAAATGTTTAAAAGTAGCACCTTAAGGTAGTACATGAAACTGCTGGTTCTCTATTGATCTTACATAAATCGGGAGTAAAAGCTGTAAAATGAAGAAGTTGAGTTTCCCTTTGCTGAAGGGAAGGCTGTTTAGACTGTTTAGCCTAAAGCAATTCAGCCAATAATACTTGTTTGCTGCAAGTAAAACAAGCTGGCCCTAAAGAATGTCTTTCTCAGCAAATGTCCCTTTATGACAATATTGGTACTTTACAATGAGACTGAGCTATGTGGGAGATATTACAAAAGTAGTATTTTTCTCCATACAGCCCAGAAGGTGCTTTTCTTGAGTACAGAAAAGAGTGCCATCAGGCCTCAGGGCAATTACTGCTCTCCTTCAGGATTTCATGTAGACCAGTTTTTCAAATTATTCTTAAATCTCATAATGAGGAACACTGTACTGTCATGGGATTCTCAATGTGAATATAGCAGTCTAATTTCATATAGAACATAGGAAAGAGATGCAGAGAAGGCAGGGTGAGCAGCAGGGGCACAGGGTTTATTACTTCCAGGCAATGTCCTTTAGGGTAGTAGTACAGCTCCACATCCTCTGTAAGAACTGCATCACATAGCCAGGCTGAAGGATGAATGCTGCCCTTCACCAAACACACCCTCCTGGGATTGACAAGCACCTGTCTCTAATGGAATTACTTACTCCTTGTTAGGGAAGCATAAAGCAAAAGGAAAGCTTTGCTGCTTCAGAGCCTGAATTCATTTGTTTACATACTCTAGCTACAGTGTGATAGGAAAATTCAGCACTTTGAAGAAGCTGCTCAAATTGAAAGACAAAAATCCCATGGCACATTTAAATACATATATATGTTGATAACCTGTGGTAATGAATTAGAGAAATATTACCACTAACTGCAGAATATTAGGAGAAGGCATAGAAAGATGACCACAGGGATGGAGTCATCCTTTCTTGCAAGGCATGGTTGTAGACTGAGATTTGTTAGGCTGAAAAGAGATGAACTGGGGGAAGCATGGTAAAGCATTCATGTGAAGCATAAATGATTTGAAGAGTCACATTTGGCTGAAGGCTGCTGTGGATGCTAAAGGACTACTTAGAGGTTCAAAGGACAAGTGTACAAGCCCGGGGCAGCATAGTCCAAGGAGGGTTATGTCCAGCTCCAGAAATAATCTGAGCCTCAAATGACTGGAAATAGAGAGGAAGCATCATACATACAATTGCTCTTTTAAAGCATACCTTCCTTCTTCAGGATCTGTTATGGCCCACTAGGCAACAGCTCTTCAGTCTGGCACACAATAGTTGCTCATGAAACGTGTGATTCCCTTGGGGCTGAAACTTGTAAGCTTGTCTAGATGATCTGTCTTTTCCTCCATCAACAAAATGTTTTCGTACAGCAGTGGGGGATAAAGAATAGGAGTGGAAAGTAACAGTTGTACTGTTTTTAATGTTGCAGCTACAGGACACATAATATTTAATTATTTATTAGGTAATGTGCCTTGTCACAGTTGTTATACGCAAAACTGCAGACAGAAGTGAGTCTTATTTTACTAAAAATAGGTCAAGAAAACAATTTAACCTCTTAAATAATTGGATTCTATCCATAATAATAATAATAATAATTTTTGCCATCAACATGTGTTTGAAGTGTAAAGAACACAAAGTGTTCTTGCAAATTGACTAATTTACAGTTAAAATTGACTGTCTTCATTTCACAATGCAACCATTTACTTCATGGAAGAAGAAAAACATATTTGTTGGAAATAAACACTGGTACACTGAGCTAAAGTGTCTACAGGGAAGACAATAGATTCTATGTGGCTAACCTGAGACACCACAGATCATCACTTCAAAAATACTCTGTCTGCCTCAAGTTACTTGTTTCAATTCTGTATACCCTAAAATACTGTTTTATTTGAAAGAGAAGGACAAGAAGGAGAAGGAGAAGGAGAAGGAGAAGGAGAAGGAGAAGGAGAAGGAGAAGGAGAAGGAGAAGGAGAAGGAGAAGGAGAAGGAGAAGGAGAAGGAGAAGGAGAAGGAGAAGGAGAAGGAGAAGGAGAAGGAGAAGGAGAAGGAGAAGGAGAAGGAGAAGGAGAAGGAGGAAACATAACTTTATTTCCTTTGGGAAAGATGGATGCCAGACCATAGTAAATAATGCTTCCTTCCCTCATTACAAAGCATGTGTTGCACTAACGACTATTTCAGAGAGACTGATGAACTAGAGCAATCAAGCATACAGGCATTAGCAAAGGCAGTCTGACCAAAAATTCCTCTGCTATGCATTCTACTTCAGAATTCCAGTGTCAGTGTACTAGTGACGCAGTAAACAGATGTAAAGATCACAAAAGTATCCTACCTCTCAGAAGAAAATAAATGCTTGAATTGAGGAAAAACAAATTAAGAAGTGTCTCTAGTAATTCACACCTTTTTTGTCTTTTTTATAGAATTGCGTTTTTAGACATCATGGTATGTAAGCTTTCCTAAGAATTTCTTTAGTACTTACCAATAGAAGGAAAATCAAGAGGTACTGTAACAAAAAAAATCTTGAGGGTACACCACAGGTAAGTAGCCCTGAAATGCATCAGACTCCCCAGTTTTGCATCAGATGCTCATATAAAGTAAGAAAGGAGCATAAGGACTTGGCTAATGGGATCATTGCTCACTTACATTTCCTGAGATATTTAAAGGGATTGCATATGTTTAAAACTTGAGTCTCTTACTAACACTTCGACTCAGTTATCCCTAACTAAGGAGCTGTTGTGTTCAACACGAAACTATGTAACTGACTTTTCTTTTGATGTTTTGATGAAGATGATCTAATGGAAGAAGACTGTGGATGGGAGGGCAAGACATCCTCTGCAATGAAGCACTTTTGCTAAATCTTGCTCGGAAGTGAAACAATTATGTATCTATATGTTGTAGCAGGGGTCTATCACCCTCTACCATCACAGATCAGAGAAACCCTTCATGGCAGAAAAAGAAGGAATCTCAGTCTTATAAACTGGAAGAGAAATTTTAGGTATCAGATGGCCA
The DNA here is from genome assembly GCA_013399915.1 of Illadopsis cleaveri. NCBI lineage: Eukaryota > Metazoa > Chordata > Aves > Passeriformes > Timaliidae > Illadopsis > Illadopsis cleaveri. Next base: position 110,414 of record VXBB01012598.1, read on the forward strand.
GAATGTACCATCAAATGTCATAATCTGAACGATATGTCTTCCTATAAATGATGGGGAAGGATGCTTTTCACAAGTATGGCTGAAGAATCCATGCACCAACACCTCCAAAGGACAAGCAACAGCAAACCAAATAGTTATTCTCTACCACAACATCAGCAGGAAATAATGATGGTGTTCCTACTCTGGAACTCCTCACTGAATGGTGGTGAATTAATTTTAAAAAGTCCGGATTACTGAAAGCAATATGAGATAATACAAAACAGAAAAATGTACCCAGAGAAATCAATAAACCTTTACCAGGTTACTTGCAAAGTCATGTTTACATCTGAGAAAGAGGTGTACATACAGGGAAAGTTTTCCTTATCTGAGGATGAAACACCTGGTCTCAGCAGATGCTCAGTGATTTACAATGCTCTATAGGAATGCTAATCTTCTGTCGTTAAACAGATGACTCATTAGTACAGAGGCAGAAGATGAGGAGATACATAAAAGTACATTACATGACATGAGCTGGAAAAAAAAAAAAAAAACTAAGGAAAAAAAAGCTGCAGACTGCTAAAAGTGCCTTTCTTGAGCTGGATTGGTACTCCTAATGTTTCAGTCACTTGGCTAGCCACCAAAAGAGCATTAACTGTTTCTAGGAACTGAAGAGATTTCTCTTTGCTTTTTAATGCAGCCATTTAAATTCTTAATATCTCCAATTGCCTTTAATCAGTCCTGACTGTAGAACATTTTTGTGACAGAGTTCTACTTTAAAAACTAGAAAAGTTTTATATTTCCATTTGTTGTTTGACACATTTCTGAAACTGCTGGATGCTGTGCCTAGGGAGGACATGAGATGACTTCTCCAAATATTAACATACCTTCATAATGCTTTCTCACTGGATTTCAAAAAGATATTTCACCTTTGTCATGTCAAAGGATGCAGGAAGGAAGTGGAGTCATTGGGTGAAAAAAATGCCCATGACAATCAGCTGATGCATTTATGCTGTTGAGCTGTTGGTTTTTCATGTGAAGACTATGTTTCAATGAAAAAAGCTTGAGATGAGATATTGATATCAAGCAAAAGGGACCCTAACATAACTGAAGGCTGGGCTCCCTGTTTAGGCATATAAAAAGAGAGGGTAAGAGCTTGTTCCCTTATCTTTGGGATTAAATATGTATGAATGTGCTGAGAGCCAAAGCAATGCATTTTTCACATAACACCTTTCACTTTACATGTTATGCACACATTTACACAAATTTCATACGCTTTCAACATCTGCACTCAAAACCAAATTTATACAATTATACAAACAAATTACATCCTTCAGTTAGCAATCTGAAATACTTTAGAAAAATGAAGGTTTTCTGATTTACTGTTTGAAGACTGAGGTAAAACTATCACTTCCCTTTCCCCTTCTTACCTTCCCCCCTCCTGCCCTATCAAACAATATTCAGGCAATGACAGAGTTGGACAGACACAACCTAGTTTGTGAAAATGTTGAACCTATCATGAAAATGGAATACAGTACACACTTTAAAGGCATTAGAGCTGGGTGATCTTGCAACAGAAAATATTGCAGTAGTGCTCTATTGGTAACAGATACAGTTGCTCTGCAAAACTGCTGCTCCAGCAAAAGCCCTTATGTACTTCAGCTGTTTTTACTTCATGCAATTACACTGGTGCAAATTCTGCTAACACAGTTTGCCAGCACAGACACTAGCTCTAGAAATTTCACCATTACAGGTTTGATGAATATTAATCAAGTATATTAAATATATAAGTAAACAAGTATACTAACAAAACAGTTCTGATGCAGGCTTGTTAAGACTCGACAATGCTGTAGGACTCTGATCCTCTGCTGACAACAGGTTTTATTCATTACAGTTCACATCAAACTTACTGACAGTTTATTTGAAGGCTGCCCTTGGTAGGCTGCTGAGTCCCTTTTGCTGCTCTTCATTCCCTCTCATACTGAAGTGTTACCTGAGCAGTAGCTGGAAAGTGGGACCAAGCGCTCAGTAGCTTTGTGTTAGCTGCCCTGGACAGCACCAGAACATCTGTGCAACTTGCCGCCTGGAAACGGCTTTTGATGGCTGACCAACAGGCCAGTTTGTATTGCAGAGCCCCTATTGTATTATTGACCAAATTAGATGGATTTAAGGTGGCACAGACATGCTTCTCCTTTCTGCAGAGGACATCCTTAGGCTGCACTTCATTCAGCATTTGTGCAATGCCTGCTGTGCATAATGGAAGTTTTTATCTATGGCCAAGCTGCCACAGAAGTCCAAATAGTGACATCTTTTTCTTTTCACAAGGTAGTGGCTGGCATCAGCTATATGTACAAAGGCAGTGGAGTTTAGAGATGATTACTTACTCTTCCCTGTGCTACACTTTACACCCTCCCTGATGCTAGTCTCCCCCCGTCTTCATTGCTCTCTCCTCCTCTTTTCTTATTTTTCTCTCCCATCACAGCTTCCTGAAATAGTACAGGTTAAGTTGCACTTTGATAACGAAATAAATACTTTCAGGCTATATCTGCAATCCTTGCTGGATTTTTAGGAATATTGCATAATTTTTTCTCATTGGGCTCAGTCTTCAGTTGAGTCACCAGTGACACAAGGGAGTAATGTTTCTGTTGCAGGAACAAAACAACCTCTGTATACTGCCTGTAGGAAATTCAATTGGTGTCTGTCCGTCTGCTTCCCTTTCTTCGTGGGGACACTTCTGAGGCACTATAATTGGCTTAGCTGGTGAGATAAGTGACAATTGTGGATGGGAGGAGGAAAAACAGGAGGAGGAAATCTCTCTATTTTTTATCTGTCTATTGAGATGTCAGTGTCAGCCAAGAAGCACTTAAAAGAGATCTACTCTTATCTGTCAAGAACAAGGAGACATGGAAAGATCTAGTCATGACAGGAAAAGTCAGTTATAAGGATGCACGTGCCTAGGGCTTTATGTAATGTTTCCTGATGAGAGGCTCACTGGCATACTCAGGGCTAGATCACTGCTTTGGGAGATGACAAGAGGGAACTAATTCAAACCTTCGGATTTCTACCAGTCACATGCATAGGTTCACAGTCATAAACATTCGTTTCTTCTGGGATCTTTGCCCACATTAAGTCAGTGCAACTTCACAGATTCCCTTGATCTCAAAAACATGCATGCCTGTTTCCTATATGGCTTCCAGCATTACAGGCTGGTTTACATGGACTGGGCAAATTTGACCTAATATGGATTTGTCCACTTTTCTTAAGAAAAGTGCTTCTATGTGTGAAGGAGGAAAATTTGGAGTCTAATTATATGTAGGTTGATTCAAATGGTACCAAGTCATACAAAAATGAGAGAACTACTGAAGCTCTGAGAGCCTCTATGTTTCCTGGTTGTGTACAAAAGACACTGCAGCAAATTGTTTCAATTGGCATAATAAGATGAATGAATCATAAAGCAGACAAGCAGCAATTCATCCCTCCACTCAGCTTCTCCCTCTAATAGTATTGTAGTTAGTCAGCTCAGTAATTATACTTTCATTAACATTTTGCTTGCAGTCAGGTTCCTCTGCTCTTACTGACCAAAGAGGATAGCATACATTCACAGGTTTAGCCCAGAAAATAAAATGGTTTTGTAGCTCTACATAATTTAATCCCAGGTGGAAAGATCAGAGTTCCCCTCACCAGATATACATCAATCAGTAGTCTCTGACGCAGGGTAACCTTGGAAATGAAGGTTCAACTCATTTTCACAGACCAGCACAGTGCAAACCCTGTTTAAATAGTCACAGGCTTCAGGCTGCTCATCAAGAGAGCAGAATATCACCAACCTTATTTTCAGTTTTTGTAGAACCTAAGTAGGCCTAACAAAAAGTTTCTAGTCAGGCACCAAAGCTTTTTTTGATATATTTTTAACATTAGTTTTCAGTTGGTAGAGGTTTCACACAGAGGCACATTGTAAAGATGCTTTTCTCATTGCTGTGTTTCATTGCTTGACAGTGTAAATATAAAATACTAAATTCTACAAACTCTGTTCCTCTTGCCTTCACAGAAATTTGTAGGAAAAAGCCATCATATTTTGGGATCATCTTCTGTGTGCAAAATTAGGCATCAGAAATTACAAAGTTATACTTGGCTGCATAGACATTTTTTTCAAAGCATGTAAATGTCAGGTGTTGGTATTTGACTTCTGGATCATTCCTGAATATACTGCCTTGACACCAGTCAAGACACTGTATTATTTAAACATTATCTAAGCATTACCTAAGATCTGTTCTAAGTCACATGCAACACTGAACTGTCTAGCTTACCTCCTTGGAACTCTTTATTTGTAAATATTAGGGGATTAAGAAAAGTCAAACCCCAGCATCCATGTATTACTTTCTAATTTCAGAAAAATGCCATCTATTTCTACAAGATCTGGAAACCATCAGAGTTCTTTTTTTCTCATTGCTAATGTAGAAAATAATGCTGAAGAGTAACAAAAATATGGGGTGTGCAGATAAAATATGGAGGGGGACATAAAGAAATTTTCAGTGTCAGCAGTTTATGTCAACCCAATATTTATTTTATGCCACAAGAGGACTGCTTCAGAGACTGGTAAAAGCTTTGCAATGCCATTAGCTAGTGGTGTTCCACTCTGAAAGGCAGGCAAACACAAAGATGCTCATGGTCAAAAAGGAAAAACAAAAGTCAGAGGGTCCACAAAAAGCTGCATAGTTTTATTAAATGGTAATAAAATTATACATTTGGCATGGTAATTGGTATATGTTAGTAAGTTAGTCCCTTATCTTTCAGTATAAACATATGGTGGTGGATTTTGAAGAAAAGGTAGGGTGAAAGAAGAGAGTGAGAGATTAAAGTCAGGGAGAGCCACAGGTGTGGCGGAGAGAGAGGGAGAGAGTAATGGGAGGGAGCTGAGGGTTTCCCCAGACCCNGATCTTTGGTGATCTCGATCTCACCTCTGGTAGTGGATTGACCCTTAGTTGACAGTCTGTATCTGCTTCTTGACCTCATTCCTGTGCTGTGCTGAGTTGTGCTTATTTCCAGAAGCCAGAACAAGGGTGTTTGACCCAGAAAAATACTGCCCTACCTCTGTGTGGTCCCCTTCTCCAGCCATATTCTGTTCTTTCTCACAGCATGTTCTTACTATCAGTCCTTTGTTTAGCTCCAAGCTATCTGCCTATCAGTGTTTGAGACATATATGTTAGCCCCTTATCTTCTGGGCTTCCACAGCTAGAGGCAGGCAGTCATATATGTTACACATCAAACTGAGTTGTACTTCAACTCTCTGGCCTCAACCAACCTTCATATCAGGCCTTGGCCCATCTGTTGTATCTAATTTGGCCAGTGAAAATTTTGTGTTCATTTCTCTACTTAAATTCTTCTGACCCTTAGCTTAGCACTGATATATTATCCTCAAACTTGGTTTTGATTTGTGTGCATTTTTTTCTGTGTGGTATTTGCTTACACTGCTTTTCTCCATAGGTTGTTTTTTTTTCCTATTTACTTGCCTTTACAAACAATCTTTTAAAATAACTATACTTCAGTTTGACTCTTTCTGGTCAACAGCTGCTGCTCTTTGGTAGTTTATAGAGAAGGCATTTCCTAGAGCTTTTCAATGAGAATGCTCTTGTGCTGATGGATTGCAAATGTGATTTTCTGAAATATATATTTAATTATCTGTCTTTATGGAAGTGCCTTCCCGTTCAATTAGCTATCCATTTTTGGAAAGCAATGCACAGAATGGTGGATTAATGGTCAAAACTAACATGCTGAAGTTTGAATACTTACAGTGTTCTGGGTTTATTATGGTTACTGGACAAATGACACTTTGTAACACTCTTCAGTTACTGTCAATTGTTATC
>VXBB01012598.1:118220-145219 GCA_013399915.1 Illadopsis cleaveri
GGTGAGGCCTCACCAGGGCTGAGATGTGGGGCAGGGTCACCTCCCTTGACCTGCTGGCAATGAATGCTCTTCCAAGTGCAGCCCAGGATACCATTGGCCTGCAAGGCCACCAGGGCACTGCTGGCTTAATGAGAGTTTGTTGTCTACCAGGACTTCCAGGTCCTTCTTCAGAGCTGGTTCCCAGCAGGTCACCCCCAGCCTGTGTTGGTGCCTGGGGTTCTTCCTTCCCAGGTGTAGGATCCTGCATTTGNCAACCTCTGGGCAGCCTTATCCAGTGTTCAGTCACCTACACAGTAAAGTAATTATTCTTCATGTTCAGGTGCATCAATTTCTGCCTTTTGTCCTATTGCTTGGCACCACCAAGAAGAGCCTTCCAATACAATGTATTCTGTGATTCTGTGATTCTGCAGTGTAGTGGNGAAGTTAAACAATATCAGGCCATCAAAGGACACTCCTAGTGACAGGCCTCCAACTAGACTCTGTGTCACTGATAACAACCTTTTCCATGTAACATGGGGTGTTTTTACTGCAGGTCAGGGAAGAGGGTGCAAGGCAGCTATGCCTCAGCTCCATCTGAACCAGGGCGGCAAAAGAGGAGGGGCTGGAATTCCTCACATCTAACTGACCGTAAGTGAGCTGGAGGTTGCCAAAGCAGGACTAGTTTACTGTGGAAATTTCAGGTGCAAGGTCTGCTCATTTTGTCATTGATATTGACTACTGCCACAGATCAAATAGATTGGTTTGTCCAGCCCTGAGCTCGGAGAGGCCTTCAAATGGGTATTCTGCTGTGGAGAGTGTATTTCCACTAGAGGACTTAATGTGTAACTTTATGAAATCCTAAAGATAGATTTAAATGAATGACACTTAGCTTTTCTCATTGTGGTAAAATGAGTCCAAGAAGGGGACCTGATCTTAATTTTCTTGCTGAGACTAGCCTGCAGAGCCTGAAATTCAAAGATACAATATCTGCTTTGTTACTCTATGAGTTTGCTGTAAAATATGCTGTAATCTTTGCCAGGGATATGTTGTGCATTCCCTGGAGGTTTTTCAGCACTGAGGAACACTTCAGACTGCTTAACAGTTTGTTCAGGCTTTGCCTTATAAGGTCTTTTAACTCCAGCACAAGCGCATGACAGCCCGTCCAAGTGTCAGGCTGTTGGGAACAGATCACAGCAACAGTTTCTCTGCCCAGAGAGCCACGTTTGTCCTGTCTGCCTTAACCTACTGCCCTTGTAGCTCCTGTCCTGACAGACAGCATACAAATGGGGGCTTAGGGTAAAGAGTGGGAAGTGCAAAACTTTAACTCTGCCTGCATGCATGTCCTTACTGGAAAGACTGAATGATTTTGAATATATTGAGATGTTTTTGTGTTTATAGAGACTTTGATTACAGCTGTGGTGCCCTGTGAAGATTGGTGGTCTACCACTTTACAAACATTCTTCAGTGGTAAGGCATGGGATCTGCTGCCCTTGGGAGACATCTGTTCTGGTGGTGAAGCCGAGAGTCATGAGTTAAAACTTGCTCTCTGTTCATTCCTACTCTGCAATTGCAACAGTAGCAGCAACTCTGTATCAGGGCAGCAGAAACACTTTGCTTTTTCTATTCTCAGTGTGTCTATATCTTATTTTAGCAGCTCTGAAAAATCAGCAGATTAGGCTGAAGTACTGAAATGGGGAATGCTGACCACTGAAAGCCAAATATGCTTTGCTTTGACTTAAAATATCCTCTGGTTGAGTTATAAGCCATGGGAAACAGACACTTGTGGAAATTCAGGAGTACTTTCAGCCTCTCCTGCAGTTCCCATCAGCATTCCCATTGTGGCTTGGCCAGGCTGCACGTTGGCAGAAACCACACTGGACTTTGCAAGTGCTTGGAGTTGTGAGGAAAAGCAGCCCAGTGTAGGGGCAACGTGGGGCAAAACAGCCAGGAGCAGACCTTGGACTTCCTGCACTCCAATCCCTAACAGGTTATCCCATCTTCTGCAGGCAAAACCCCACTGCTTAAACTCTCTCTGCATCCAAGAAAGCCTTCCACATTTCAAAAACCTACAAATAGTAGCAACTTCTACTGCATAGACTCAGTAGCTGAGTAAATCCAGGTTGTCTGGAGTAAATCATACAAAAGAGGACCCACAGAGATAGGGTTGTGTGACTTCAGTGAGGCTACCAAGTGAAAGTAATCTGTTCAAAGGCTCTGAAACAGAACTGTAAGCTGCTTTGATGGCAAAAGATACTGAGACATTGGTAGCCAGTATTTGTCATCATACTTTATCTAGACCAAAATATCACGACTTAATTAAACATTAAAACTGCAATAACCACAGTATCCATGGATCTTAAGATGCCCAGAGTTAGGCTTTTCAGAAACAGATAAAAGAACTGCCTATGCTGTATGTTGAGCTCCATATACCAATAGGAACATTCATGTAAAAATTTAAGCTGCATCTGCTAATCTCCAAAAACAACTAACTTTTGATACGTTTTGGGGGGGGTTTGCGGTTTTTGGTTCTTTTTAACACCTTTGAAAGACTTTGGAACCAATTTTACTTACAGTCCTATCTAATGGGGGCACTGCTGAAAGGTTTTTCCAGTTTTCTACTTGCAGCAATGCTGCATTTGACTCTCTGGCATTGTAACAGATGAAATTGCAGTTCACTCAAGGAAAAAAAAATGCAAGTTAATGCTTACTGTGGAACTTTTAACACAAAATCAACAAAATAAAATATTAGTGCTGCTTCCCCTGAATCATCATTGTAATTTAAAAATGCACACCAGATCTCCGATCTAAAGGCAACCTCTATTTTTCCTGACATTTTAACATTTTTAACTCATTCTTCTCAGCGCATTCTTTGTTTCTCTTCAAAGTATCAAGAAAGTTCCTTTCGGTTTGCATCTTTTTTCCTCTCTGCCTTATTCCAGAAGACTGTAAGCTACTCTTTGTTTCTGCAGCAGTGGGTTTTCTGTGCTCTTTGGGAAAACTGTGCCCAGATCAATTGCACGAATGATTCTCATTACAAAATTTCACGGCTACTACACTTTCATCATGAGACGGGACAAGCAGCCTAGAACACTAAATCAAAAATCTGATAGCTGGATAACAAGTGTTGTGAGAACAAGAAAAAAATGGCTATTAAAAAAGAAGCATTTTATGAGGAGCTGATTTGTGAAACTTCTTGCTACAACACTGCTAAGAATCAGAACTATCAATTACTCAGCAGAGGGCTAGAATCTTAGGTTGATAACAAATGAAATGTGGTTTAAAACCAGCGTATTTTGAAAGGGAAATCAAATCCAGAGTTGCTTATCAAGCTGTGATTGTGAACTCCCAGGTAAAGCTTTATTATTTTGAAGGTACTAATAAGAAGGACTTAAAATAATTTTTCAACCAAAAAATAAAAATGCGTCATATAATTTGTAAGGTTTTATGTATTATAAAATATCACTAATCATCCTTTAACTAATCATCCTTCCTCTGCAGCCACACAGCAAGCAGTGCCAGTACTGCAGAGTTCACATTAAAAGAACAAGAAGATGAGAAGACAAGAAGACAGGCAAAGAAGCACCTTCATAGAAGGATGATTTGAACCTTGGCAGGGCTTGATCAGTAATGACACCTACAGAATGTTTGCTTATTGATCTACTCCACTAAATAAATTCATTTAGCTTGTTTAGGTTAGAGTTTGTTTTGCAAGTAGTGTTACTGACTTGTAGGCATATTGGGAGAGAGAAGGGCAGGGAGTGGGGTTGGAAGAGAAATGGTGAAATTCCTGGATAGATTTGAAATGTAAAAACTCAAAATGCAACTTTAAATGTCCCTTCTTCCATATGGTCCCTGTTTTCTGAAAAGTGCCCTCATCCTTAAATGGTACTGTCATATGAATGTGGAGATATGTGCTTTCAGTATAGTTGAACTGTGGTTTGGCAATTAATAACATGTCCAGTAAAAGATATATTGAAGAAACAGACATGTCCAGGGTTCTTGTCACTTCATTGTCATCACACACCAGATACAAAATTGACATCTGCTGTGGACATACATACATAGGTTTATGCATACTTGAAGTACACTGAAACAGCTATAAAACCACACCATGACCACCCTTCTTCATTCTAGTAACCACCTGGGCACTAGAAACAAGAAACGCCTTTGTCTTTTGACAAATCTCAACTGGAAATATTTTATCAGTCTTTAAAAAGTATATTTTTCCACTATAGGAGCAGTCTGAAATGTGGATAAAATTAATTTGTCTGAAAAGATCTCCTGCAACCACTCTCTCCATAGTTTTGTTGGGTGTCCAAGCTGCAAATTATGTAATGCCCAAAAAGTTAGAATAAATAAGTTGATCATCTAAAGAAATCAAGGAAAAAAATGTAGAAAAAGGGAGATGATTTTTCTTTTCTGTAAGTAAAGAGTAAACAATCATATTGGGAGACATAAAGAAGAGGTATGTTTTTCTTTAGTTGTATCTGTTTGTCTCTTTACAATTTTATAAGGAAAGCAAAGTTCTTCCACCATCCTTACAAAAGAATCTCAGACTGTTGTGATGTGAAGAGTGGTCTGTGGCAGAAGCAAGGCTCAGCTGAGGGATTTTTTCACTTCACTAATTGAGTCAAACCTCCTAGGGGAAATCTGCAACGTTCTAGTTCTGCACAAGAATAATTCAAGAAAAAGTAGTCTTATATTGTTAAATTAACAACCTGACATGCTGCTTTCTTCTCCATTTGTGCAAATGGCCCTGCCACATGGTTACTATTACTTTAATACAAGATGAACAAATGCATAGAGCACAGAGCTTCAATAGGCTCTCTCATGGTTTGTGCCCTTTGTAAACTAGTTCCAGCCTCTTAGGGAGCCTTTTGGTTTTCATTCCTGACACACCTAGCAGTAACTAACCTAAATATATGAGAACATTATTTATCATGAAGTTGAGGATACCTGCAGCCTTGCTCCACAAGTTATCCTCCAGTACAGGAGACACACACCAGAGAAAGCTGGAGAAAGATGAAAAGCCTGCTTAAGTACTAAATTAAGATGTAAGTTTCCAAAGTTAAAGCATTCAGACACTTCCCAAATATCTTTATTTAAAAGGATGGGTGACTGCATAGTTTTGAACCAAGTGTGTCTTGTATTCTCTTCCAGGTTTCAGAATTGGAATATATGCAGAAGCTTAAAATGTAGACACGTTGACAGGGAATTTCAAAGCAGTCTAGAGGATTAAAAACCATTTTCCACTAAAATCACTGGAAGACAATGTCAATCATTAAGACTGCTTTGTAAATCAGATTAAATTTTATCCCAGGAACTTCTGACTCCTAGGTTTAATTAATTCTATCTCTTCTGAATGCTACTTACCAAACAAAGCCTTTGTACATTAGAGGTGCAAAATATAAAGAATATTTAATAATTAGATGCACACCAGAGATACCAGTTTAATGGTAATGTCATCTTGAGTGAGGCTTGTATGTGGTATGCAATACAATGCAGAACAGTTCTCCAGTTTGTATCTTACAGTGTTAAAGCATAAAATAATGCCATTAGAGAGACACAAATAGAAAGTCAATGGAATCTGTATCTTCCTCAGGAATTCTGATTAAGATTTTTTCAGCATCTGCTGTCTGTAGTACTAGTCTTTGAAAAGCACTAGAGGGAATAACTTTCTTGCCATGACCCTGAGCAAGGAACCAGTGGGGATATTTTTTCCATGAAAGAGACATGGCAGTGTGCTTGTGTGCCTGTGATTGTAGCACTGGAAGTGTGACCACAGAAAAGGAACAGCCTTAATGATCCTTGGAATAAATCACTTTCACATATGCAATGCAGGATCTTCACATAATGCATACCTGTGTTCAAGGCAAAGTCTTGGCACTTTGTTGACTGCCTCAGGCTGTGAAAACTTAATGAATTCCCTAGATAACAAAAGAAGTCAGATGTACTAATTTGAACATAGTGTAGACTGATCCAAAATTCACATCGAATTTTCGGCATGAGTTCAGAAAGCAGCCAGTTATTTTTGTCTCTTCTTTGTGACACTGCCACTCTCTGAAGCAGAGGCTGAAAGGCCAGGAGATGATTTCTGTGTGGAAGGTTTCCAGTTTTTGTCAGGTCAGAGGACCAGAAATGGCACATTGTCTAAAAATACATAATTTTGTTTGGTTTTTTGGTTGACTTGGCTTTTGGAGGTTTTTTTTTTAGCGCTGGAACCACTGACTAGCAGGCTCAAAAGCTACATGACATGTCTCAGGAGGTTCAGAAAGATGGACTGTGATAGATAGAGCTGACTCTGACCTGATTCACTCTTTCAAAGTACTGTTAAGGCCCGTTTGAATTGATCCATTCAACTCCTCTTTATCACAGAGATAAAATCAAAATTCTAGTTTTTATGTTCCTACAATGTGCTGAAATTGAGGTGGACAGGTTTAAATGTCCATTGTTAAATTACAGCCTTGATGGAGACAAGCTGCAGAGACCTCTCTGGGCAACCCCTCCACTGAGGAAGAAGGTAATGATGTCATAATTTTCCTAGCTATTTAACCTTGGCTGAAAGCTTGTCATTAACAAAAGCTGCCCTTTTAAACTGGAATGGACTCCTCAAAACTTTTTTGGCATTGCAAATCCACTGCTGATCCTATAGCCCTTCTTTTAGGAGCTTAAGGATAGGAGACAAAACTGAGAATGGTCTAAAGGATCTGGTAACAAAAGGATGTTTAAAAAGTATTAAGTTATCTTCTGGTCATATGTGAGGGAAAAAGAAAACAAAGATCAGAGTGTGATCACAGCAGTAGTAAAAAACAAATATTCAGATTCTGGCCCTAGTAATATTCTGGAACACTCATTTATTTTCGCCTTTCTACAGCTTTTGTCTTTAGGGCTGCAGACAACTTATTTATTTTCTTTACAATGTCACTTCTGAAGCAAAATCCAGTATACCAACCCAAATCTCAGCAGTAAATGTTTCAGTGTTTTTCAAGGGAATATCATTTCAGCTATGTACTATATGTGGAGAATGATCATAAGGCACAAAAATAGAAACAAATACCACTAAAAGCTGTTTTCCTGCTGCAGTCTGAGTTGTTTAAAAAGAGAGAGAAATGCCAGAACCTACAGGAACTGTTATAAATGAAATCAAAATCAGAGATTAATAACAAACAATTTATTAAAACAATCCCATAACCAATTTAAAAAGCCACAATAAAAGACTCAACACCGGTGTGGGTGGTAGAGGGACAGCCTCCGAGAGACTGGTCCGCCCTATCCACACCGTACAGTCTCCAGCGTCTGGGGTTTATTGGGTTTTTTGCGTCCTCAGGCAAGTCCATTGTATGTTTCAATGTAGTGTTCATATGTAAGTCCGATTTGCCACTCTCCATTCATGGTCTGAAAGGATTTCCTGGCAAAGCCCAAGCCGCTGTGTAGATTTCCTGGAATCCTTGATTGGCATGTTCCTTGACTCCAGATTCATATCAGGTGTTGATGGTAGGAGGCGGCGATTATGGGCCATCTCCCGTCCAACCACTTCTTTTTGGGTGTAAATGTTCCTTTGCCAGGCTTATTGTTCCAAGAAGAATGGATCTGATAAGGTAGTTTCTGTGCAGGACACACCTGTGCTTTCTGGGGTAATCGTAATCAGGGTTACCAATTCCTTAAATGATTTTACACAATATATTTCTAATACACAAATTTCCTAAACCATATATTTTATATATGACAGGAACCAAGTTTTAGTTTTAAAATCCAAAGTGAAAAAATGTACACTTTTCCCTCTTTTTCTTGGCAGAATGAATAGCCAAGCCAGTTTTAAGGGACTGGAGGGGCAACAGCCTCCTATGTATCAGCATTACAGTTGTCAGGAACAAGGAAACTCAACGCCACAAAATATTACAAATGGGGTGGATACAACCCAAGTTCTCGGGTACACACAATTCTCAGCTCATTAACAGCTACAGAGAGATGCACAAGTAAGGGGTGGTGACCTATTTCGGTGGCTTAACTTTGCTGTTAGAATGGAAATTGAACATATATTCCCTTTTTAGTGAAGAGAGTTGTCCTATTCAGATATGTCTCTGTCCTGCACTGTAATGCTGGCAGTATTACTTGTTCTCATCATTTCTCTCTGCCTCAGGTGGGTGTTGAATGTCAAGGGAGGCACTGTGAATAGGAAGTGGAAGGTAAGGACAAGTCAGGATTTTCTTTTTGTGTAATTTCGGAGACTAAAGGAATTTGGGAAAAGTTGTCTTACTTTCTCCTCTGCAGGTCATCCAATCCCGCTCTGCTCCCCAGGATCTGGGCTAGTGACAGAAACACAGAACCAGCTAAGTTGGAAAAGATGTTTGAGGTTGTCAAGTCCAACCTATTACCTAACACCACCCTGTCAACTAGACCATGGCAGCGAGTACCATGTCCAGACTTTTCCTTAACACCTTCAGTAAAGTGGCTCCTTCACCTCCCTGGGCAGTCCACTCCAATGGCCAATCACTCCTTCTGTGAAGAACTTGTTCCTGATGTCCAGCCTCCTCTGGTACAGCAGGAGACTCTGTTCTCTCATCCTGTCGCTGGCTGCCTGGCAGAAGAGGCTGACCCCCACCTGGCTACACCTTCCTTTCAGGGAGTTGTAAAAAGTGATAAGGTTCCCCCTGAGCCTCCTTTTCTTCCAGCTAAACACCCCCAGTTCACTCAGCAGCTCCTCATAGGACTTGTGTTCCAGACTCTTCACCAGCCTTGCAGCTCTTCTCTAGACACTCTCCAGCATCTCAACATCCCTCCTGAATTGGGGGCCCAGACCTGGACACAGCACTCAAGGTGTGGCCTCACCAGTGCTGAGNGGTCAGCTGGTCACAAAAGGGTTGGTGAGGCAGGACCTGCCCCTCCTAAACCCATGCCGGCTGGGTCTGATCTCCCAGCTGTCCTGTAGGTGCCATGTGATCACACTCAAGATCATCTGGTCCATAACCTTGCCAGGCACCGAGGTCAGGCTGACAGGTCTGTAGTTTCCCAGATCCTGCAGCTGGGTAAGCCAACTGCAGTGCTAGCAGCCAGCTCTGAAATCCCAAGAGAAGACAGACTGCCTCCTCCACCTGGGAATCTTCAAATAACCCAGGTACCTAGCAAGGAAAAAAGGGAGAAAAGAGAAGTGCATACATAATTTCTTCTTCTTCTTCCCTTCTTCAAGGAAAGAGACAGCAAACAGGCTCTTTAGGGCTCCTCATCTGAAGGCTTTGGAAGGGGATGCTCTGTGGCTCACTTCTTAAGTTACTGCCAAGGACATTAGTAGCAGCCAATTTACTGCAAGTTGTTGTATAAGCCTCAGGCTAGCATGAGCTTGTTTTAGCATGGTAGTGGGGCTGGCAGAACAGCAGGTCTCAGAAAAACAATTGTTTCTAATCCCTCATTCAACCCAAATCACCTACAAGCAACTGTTTGGGGACAACAAACATCATTTGGCCAGATTTCTGGTCTGTGGAGTCTCTCAAGGGTCCCTATGACTCCCAGCATCTGGTGGTCTCTTAAGAGGAGGTGTCATAAAGCTGTCATGACTACATGGAGACCCTCTAGTCATGAGGACTTCTCAGTGAAACCTTCCCATGGCTTCAGAATGAAACCAAGCAAACATGGAAAAACTTCATAGACTGCATTTAATAATAATATATGACTTAACTATTCATAAGCCTGCTATCTTAGGAAGGTTTAAAACAAAGCCATGTGCTCTGGCTTTTTATTTCTTAAACAATGCTATCTCCTGCTGTGTGTGTTTCAACTCCATGTCTTGATAGCAACTGACAAACAGAAAAAAAAAAGGAAAAGGGGAGAATAACTTCAGTTACTCAAAGTTTGATACAATCATTCTTTTCTATAAAGAAAGAATAATCTTGTGCACCTAGAAAACTGGACTCAGAGGTATAGGTTGAACTCTGCCACTGCTCTCTTGTTCAACATCGGACATATAACCTGTAATTTCACCATCTGCATTTTCTAGGTGCAAAGTGCTGTGAGGAATGGAGGGGAGGTTTCCAAGCCTTTGCTTGCCCTTTTGCACAGACTTGATTTTCCCAGCAGCCCACACCGCCTGGAGACTGTGCCCATGAAAACCCATGCAAGGGGGAATGGAGAATGAAGAAGGTGTAGTGGTGGTAGAATCTGCTACTCCACAGAAGGGTGAGCATGTATTTGGGTGCTCAACCTCTCACCTACACCATTGCTAGTCATGAGTGACAACGTATTGGGCACGTCCCCTCCACCAGCCACACTGCATGGGTGTGAAGGGCTTGGACAACAGTCCTCCTCATACAGCCACCACTTACTGAGTTAATGCATCCAGGCAGGATGAAGGCAACTGTCCTGGAGTGATGTCTCACTGAGATGAGGGCCTCTGCAGCTCACAACCATGAGTTCCAAGAGGCCCAAGCAGAACCCGTGGTGTTGTAGGCACTCCATACCCCCAGCACAGGTGAGAGAAGGACAGGAAGAGGCTTTTGTGTGGCAAGGGAGAACTGCAATCAAAACTGCAGATGGAGTAGTCTCTCCTGGAAATTTTGGATGCTGACACTGCCAGAAATTTTGAAGGGTATGTCGTGTGAGGCACGGTGTTTGAGGAAGTTCAGAAAACAAGCATGGGTGATGAGCTCAGGTATGTCTAAGTTTAGATTACCTATTTGTTCCTGAACTATTTTAATATAGCCGGACTCTGGTAAGGAAGGTAAGGGAAGATTAATCAAACCTCAGAATTTTGATTTAGAAGAAAATAATATGGTTCAAACATGCTGTAGGCATGGATGCTTGACAATATTGAGGATGCCAGAGCAGTGTTAGTGCAGCACAATGCAACAAGTTGGCATGTGGTAATTTTAAGAGCCAGAAGTATCTTCTCTTAAACAATCTGAAATACAAATGTGAAGCCTGTTTTCCCTCCTTTCTCTATGTTTTCCTGACAGCCACTGCCAGGATCCAACCAGTAACTTGTCACCTCAAAAATATGTTGATGCATTTGCAATGGCTGAGGTGCTAATCATGACTATCATGTGTATGCACATGCCTTTCTTATGCAGTCTTCAAGGCAAACTCAGGTTCCTTAGACTAAATCAGTCTACTAACAGCCAGGAGGATGGGAAGCCAAGTACTTCCTAAGAGCAAGATTCCTGACATCACACAGAAGAGTTCTTATAGTATGCAGTGCCATGGCAAAAAAACAACCTGGTTAGCTTGACCAAAACCAAACACAGGTGACTATAAATAGAACTTTTCCTAATCCAGTTCAGCTGCATGGCAAGGACAAGAGCTTGATTTTTACCACGTAACTAAGCTGTCTCATTTAAAGTTCAGGCTCACACACGGGCATAGCTCAGAGTGCTTTCAGGATCTTCTCCAGCACTTAACAGGGTCTACAGATTGTTTCCTACACTCTTTTCCAAAGAAACAAAAATAAAAATCTGTTTTGCATGGAAATGGCATGCAATTTACACATTATTACGATTTAGCCATTCTTGCTTTTTTAAAAAATTGTTGTGAAAAGAACAGATTTTGAACTGATATTTGAAGAAATAAAAGGGACATTTTTTTCTTTCTTTCTTTCCATTTTTAGCTACTGAACAAAGCATACTAAACCTGCTTTTACCTACTCTTCTAGAATCTCCTTTCTCTTCCCTAAACACTCCATTCTCTCTTGTTTTATTGGTGTCTTCAAAATTTAGAAATATCACCCTGGTCTCCTGCCCTAAAAGTAAGGAAAAAAAATTCTTTTGAATTTAACACAATTTCTAAATTTTTAAATTCACATCCCTTACTAACCTTGAAAAACATTCTGGAAACAAAATCTTAACCAACATGGATGAAAAATATGTTTAAAAATGGAGTGGGTACATACTTTGTTTTGTTTCATTCAAAATGCTTTCACTAACTAAATATCTTATAGTGGCTGTCTGCTGCAGACTTCATCATGGGTAAGTCACCTCATAGAGGTCATTTCACCTGAGTATGCTCTGTGAAATGCCTTGGTAAAGGGTTTCAACCTCATTGCATCACAGGCTTCAAGCTATGTGGGAGAAAGCTACATGCAGAGAAATATAAAACTAAATGTAGAGAAACTATTGGCTATTACTATTGCATGACTTCCAGCCTTTCCTCACTGCAAGTCAAGAGCAAGAAACTACTGTGCTGCAGTTGCAGATGCAACCCCTATCATTCCTGTGCAGTCACAAAGAGTCAACAGAGCTGATCCGTGTTTCCTTGGCAAACTAAACTGGAGGGGTGCACAACCCTGCAGCATGTTTCATCGGGAATGCTGCAGAACTCACTACGGATGCACCCTGCTCATCACATCCATTTTTATATGTGATTGCCCCTAACACACTTAAATATATGCTTAAATGTCTTTCTCAGTGGATGTCATACAGAAGGAAAGAAGGGATGGCCTAAAGTGATGCATATTGCACACAACTTTGGCAATATATAATGTGACTACAGGTTGTGGCATGAACAGGCTGCCCATTCCAGCTCCACCAAGCACTGGGGCATAACCCTTGTCCTTTGCTGGTTATAGCCTGCAGCAGAATTCTTCCCCTGGGCAAGGCTTAACAGCAAAACATGAGAAGGGTATTGAAGGGATTTAATTGCATAGCTATCAAGCTTTAGTAACAGTTGCCCATATATGTTCTCAGAGCACATGTGGGAGTAGAGATGTCTGGATCCTGTGTGACGGGGTATTTCAAAACCAGCTGCAGTAATACAAGTAGCAATGCATGGACCTTTACATGGTAATGGAAAATAAAAAGGAGAGATTTTGAAGAAAAACAAGAGAAAGAGACTAAACAGGCTAGAGGGCAGCTGCTATTCAATAAATTACTTAAACCTGAAAGACTGAAAGAGTATCCTAGAATGTAGCTGCAATTGTTGCATTTCCCTTAGCTGTGATCACCCCATTGCCCACTTATACTGCCTCACTTGGGATATAGCAATAAAACTTTGCCTTTTAGCCACAGTGACTACTGGAATTATATAATGTTCTTTTTAGATGACAAAGGACCTCTTTCACAGAGATAAAGCTAAGCAAGAAGTCACTTTGACATGCTGTCACGAGACAAGGAGACTGTGCACCAGTAAGGAAAATGGGACCAGGAGGTGCAAACACCTGACAAAGCAGCTGCCTTGAAAAACAGCCTCCAGCAAGCAGCATGTCCTGGAACTGGGATGGAGGTAGAGGATGTCTGAGCAAGGAGACTGGGATGTGGAAATCTAAAATGACAGGCTAGGTAGCCTTTGAAAGGGCAGGCACATGGTGTGAAACAGGGTGACTTCCAGACTGCTTTCCTTCAAGATAATGGAATTTCCCTGTCTTAGCAGCAAGTTATCACATCACAATTATATACTGCAAAATGCACTTCTGCACAGCAGCCCACACGCAGAAGTGCATTTTGCAGCATACAATGCTCATACCAGAACAGCCCCACCATGTCATGGTGAGCCCCCACCCACCATCTGGCGTGGTGGCTGCCCTGACTCAGAGACATCCCTCCCCTGGGGCAGCCCCGTGCTCTGCCGTGCAGTGGCACCCCATGGGACAGGGCTGGGAGGGGGTGGGGCGATTTCATTGTTGCTTTTGAGAAAAGGAAGCAGACTATCATAGAAGTTAAAATAAGACTGTGAAGAGTTTGCATGCAAAACTAAAGACAAGCTTGAAATCACCCTTGTGATACTGGCTCAGGTATCCCCTCACTTCCTCACCTGCCTCCTTCTCCTCTATTTATAACACTGAATTTTTCAGCGAGACTGTTTGTACACACAGCTTTATCACTTTGAATGTCTGATGTCAATACATGCAATGTATGCAGGATGTGTGGACGTCTTACTTCTCCCTCCCCATCCAGATGCTCTTCGTCACTCCTGTTAAGGGCTGCCCTGCAGCTGCAGCCTTTTGCAGCGTGCCGTGTTACCGCTGCACTCACAAGTGTCCGTGCAGCTCCCCCAGAGTCCGCGCTCTCCCTCCTCCTGGCAGCCCTCTCCCGTATCCAAACCCGCTTCAGCTGGGGCTGCAGCCACCGCCTGCCTGTCTGCCGCAGCTCCCTCCCTGCGCCATGTGCCACCGTCCTTCCCTGCGCGCTAGGCTGCTCGCTAAGGACATGCTGTGGCACAGCTCTCTGCCTCCTCTGCTGCAGTCAGGCAGGTTTGTATTACTGTGCACGCCGCTGATGTCGAGCTCCTGTCGTGACCCAGCACCCCATAGGAGGAGCAAATGAGCTGAGACGTCAACGCAAAAAATTACAGCCATGCGAGCTATCCCTCTGCTCAGCTGCTTGGAGAGTGCCTACATGGTTTGTGTGACAGCACCAGCACACAGAAGCAGCACTGAAATGCAGTTAGCAATACAGCTGGGAGACAGGCAGCCAGGCAGGCACTGGTCCAGTGACTAAAATGATCGTAGCGTGAGCCAGCCTGCAGTGCCTCCAAAAGTGGCTGACTGCTACACAGAGCTCGGCTTTCTTTGCAATTACTCTAGTTTCCCCCCGGTGACTGCAGTGTGCGCTCCGTTTTGGTTTAGTTTGCCTTTTTTCTCTCCCTCCCACCCATCGGTCTCCCCCTCTCTCCTGCCGTGTCCTTCTCTCCAGGATGGCGGAAGCAGAGTTGCACAAGGAAAGGCTCCAAGCCATAGCAGTAAGTCAGTTTCCTTTTACTTGCTCTTTTGTCCTTTGCCGTGGGTTCTTGGAGGGAAGGGGAGATTCCAGCACAGTGGCTGGGAAGCGCCGAAGAGCCTGGCTTGTGCAAAGTTGTGTGTGGAATTCCCTGTTCGGGAAATGAGTGGTAAAAGTCTGCTTTGCAGGATTTGGCGGAGAAAGAGGGCTCTGAGGAAAAGCGTTGAGCTGACACGTGCAAAAAGAAAAATGTGAATGCACAGTGACATGCTTAAAAGATTGATGATAGAGAAGAAAAGGAATAAATGGGGAGGAGAGGAGATTGCAGGAGAAAAATCAGTGCTGTGCTGAATATGTATTTTTTCACAGTTGGAGGTTTTGCTTAGCTGATGAACTAGTCAAGCAAAATGATCTGCTGCAGGATGGCTTTTAGTGCAGAAAATAATTGTGATATTGCTAATTTTAGGAAATCAAACACAGACACTGCATTATCAAAATTGTGCAATTGTTTGATCTACTAGTTAAACTGTCACCTCAGCTCCATAGCTGAGCACATGATTTCAGAAAAATTTCCTGCTGAGCTGCATTACTCCAGGGGTAAAATCTAGGCAGGATTGAGCCCCATTTTAGTTACAACTTTTGTTTTCTAATTTAGTGGAATATTTGGATTGAGCCATGAGCTCAGCTGGTGCAGACCTGAGAAGAACGTGGCACCTGGCGAGGCAAGGGCCTGGGTGTTTAGGATCCACCGTCATCCTGGCATAAAGAAACTGCCAGCTCATCTTCTAGCATGTCATAGGCACTGTGTCAAAAGGCCTGTGTTTCTGTGGGCACTGCCAGTCGGACAGCACCATACAGCCTGCCCTTGTTCCAGTGACACCCAGCTCTTCTTCTTCCCCATGGCTGAGATGTTGATGCAGCTGTGCCAGTCCCAGAGGGATGGCACGGTCTGTACCGGGGACCACACACCTGGAGGTCTGAAGGGAAACAGAAGACAGCAGAGCCCACATGGATTTAAGTTCTTTTCTCCAGTTCCCCCAGTGATCAACAGATGCTACATTTTCCTGTAGCTGGCACAGGTTATAGATTTCTTTTGTAGTGTAACAGGAATGGCTGCTGCTGCTGCTTCTGCTGCTGGTGTTGCTCCAAGATATTTTTCTTACGTCCACTCTACTGATAGGTCCATGGAAATTCAAAATAACCGGATTTAAAATAAGTAGATTAGGGATTTTTCTGTCCAATATTAACTATAAAAGAGCAAATGGTATCATTTGATATGGGGAGGATTAACCATTTAATTTTCAGGCAGTGGAAAGCAGATGCATATTTTTAAGCAGGTTCTCAGTTTTCTATCAACATAGGCATTGCCATATCTCAAGTGGAAACACCAGGAATGTTCCCCTAGAGGCAAACCTCACCACTACTGGTGATTTGGGACTCCTTTATGGCAGAACTGTACTGCAGAGCTGCTCTGTGCTGTGCTGCAGTGCATAGCTCTGAAACACTTCTGTCTCCACATTAAAAAAAAAAAAAAAAAGGTTTACATTACTGTTTTTTCTTTAAACTGCTACATAACANAGGTTTACATTACTGTTTTTTCTTTCAACTGCTACATAACAGAACACCAGACAACACTCATTTCCACATGATCTCCTGAAACCTTTCACCAAAGTAAGTCAGGTGCTGTGGTTCTTAGTGCCCTGCATCTCACACCCATGAGGCCATTATGGATTTAGTATTATCACCTGGTGTATTGCAGCTTTGACAGAAGGTTTATGCTGGCATAATAGAAGGCCTTGAGGATCTGGACCTTCACTTTCTATATGTATTTCCTTTTTGGTTGCTATTTCTGGCAATTCATAAAACATTGTAAGCAATGTATGCAGTTAATTAGATTGAAAGTATTTTACTTCAGTATGAAAAAATATTCAGCCTTATTTTGAGCATTAGTGTGGGTCCATGAACCAACTTGTTTGCTTAGCACTCTGCAGAGCAACAGGTATTCCATATAAGCTTGTTAGTTGACTTTTCTCCTATGCTTGGGCTGTTACAAATGTTTGTCAGAATGCAGAGAAGTTAATTTCTAGTGTAAGCTTTGCTCCATCAGAATGAGTGACATGACACAAGTTAGGCATTTCCCTCTTGCCACTGGTTGGCTAAAATAAGGTCAATTCTCAAATGCTGTATGGCCTTTCTCAGAAGAAGAAGGAAATGGCATTTCAGTTCAGCTTAGTGTTTCATCTGTTTGAACATGCTGCAGTATCTCTCTGAGATGAGTAGAAGCTTACCCCAGCATTCTGCAACCACACTGGCTGAATGCTAGTCTTACAGAAAGAAATGCACTCACCACTGGGTTCTATACTGTTCTCTGTACATTTGCTTCTATAATCACTATGGCAAATGAGTTTGCTGGGAAGTTTGCAGAGTAAATTTTCAGTGTGCATCACTCAATATATAAAGAAAACAAATCCAAAACCAGGAATATGAACTTTAACATCAGAAAGCTGACTGATTTTGAAGCATTTCACTTTATACTTTGTTACCTTGACTTATCACAGTTTTAATATATACTCCTCTGGCACAGAGGCAAGTGTCATAGGAAGAGGAAAAGAAGGAGTCTACTGTTAGGACATTATTCCAAACCTCAGTGAATGTGACTTACCCACTTGTTTTGTCTGCAGCAAATATATAGCCTCTCTGTGCATTCATGTTCTATCTGTAAACTGTGAATAATAGACTTTGCCCTTGTCTTAGAGAGGTGTTAGGGATGCATGCAAGATTGAGCTGTACTTGGATGACATGGTTTACCAGGGCAAGAAATATCTAAACATACCTTTAAAATAGAATTTGTGATTCTAAAACCAGAGAAGCTTCAAACGTGTATGTTTTAATGTCATTGAAATGCTTAAGTTGTGATTTTCAGATCTTTCTGAAGTCTCTAAAATTCACACACTGACTGTAGAAAGACTCAGAGCACTGTGCAAATCTGGTTTGAGAAGTAGGAAGATGTGAGACAACTACTAAAAATTGGAACTCAGTCCTCTCTGCTTGGGAGGAAAACATAAACTCTGTGTCCTGGATGAAGAGTTTCTATGATGACTAGGAACGATTAGTTTTCTGATCCTTACTTGAGCAGAGGTCAGATCACATCTTCCAACTTGGATGTCATGTGTGCTGCAGATACTGGTAAGTTTTTCTGCCCTGACACACTGCTTTTACCATCTGCCTGAGCCTGATCCTCATCCTGAATCACCACAGCATCCTTCTACTGCCCTACCAGCAATGGAGCTGAGTGATACCCACTCTTAATGCTGTACGAAGATGCCTTCATCAGGCACACAAGAGGTTAAAAGAGGAGGTCTGAAGCTATCTTCTCTCTGAGTTTGTTCCTGTATAGAGCACTTCAGTGTTTGCTTATTTCCTGAAAGGGATTGGTGGGTAAAATTTTGGGTGAAAAAAGAAGCATTTTTGTGGCTTTAAAAAATATGCTGGCTGCAAGTTGCCCAGAAGTTGGGAATGTAAATCGTCCCAAACTCTTGTGGCCTAGGGACAGGTGAGCTGACTTAATTTATCTTATTTTGTATAAATAAGGTGTGTGGCCCCAAAATTTGTTATAGGCCCCCTCCTCTGTGACTGTAGAGAACTTCAGTAGATAGTGATCTAAACACAGACAAACATTTACAAAACCTAAATATTTTCTGTCCCTTACCTAGCAATCACAAAACTGGGAAGTGGGGTATCGATTGGTGCATCTGGGATATGAATGCACATACAATGCAGTAAACATGTGTTACCTATACATCAGGTGAATTAAATGCAATCATTGAGGTGCAGCACTGAGGAGAAATTGTCAGCTAAAAGCAACAATCAGCACAGGAGTTGGAGGAGGTTTCCAGATTCAAGAGATGTCCAGCATACAGATTCAAGTGAGGAGCTACTATACTAATTACTTAGCAGATAAAAACAACAGCATTGATGGTCCCTCACTTACAAGTGCCCAGGTCAGAGAAGCATTAACTCAATTAAAATATCACTGCCATTCAATTAGCCACACCAAAGATACCTCTTGTCAAGCAAGACCCGTCTTGCTTTTTCTATGAGATGATGAGTTTGTTGAGCTGAGTCTAACATTACTGTGCTGTCATCAGGGGGTTGACCTACTATGGCAGGACAGAGGTGTTTAAAAATAGCTCCCTTTTGTATCAGTGTGGTCTGCCTTACATGCATTAAGGACTGGCTTTCTGACAGGTCTCAAAAAGTTGCTACTTGTTTGGGACACTGCTGTTCCTTGAGAGCAAATGTGGGGGAACTTACAGGAAGCAGCTTTTCAAGATTTGAAGGTGTTCCCTAGTTGTAATTTGATATAAATGGAAATGACTGGTGTGCAGGTAACATAATGAGTGGTGGAGAAGTTGGATATACTACATAAAGAGAGCAAACTGGATTATTTGGTAAACTGGATCTTCTGTTTAAAGAAGTACTTCACACCCTGTGTACAGCTAGCATTAAGAGAGGTTAGTATGGGTTTGTGCATCCAGATTTAAGGTAGTATGGGGTTAGCACCACAGAAGAGGGCTCTGCAGGCCAAGCAGTGCTGCCTTTGACAAGGAACAAGAGCTAGTGTGGGCGGTAATTCAACAGGGGCAAGGAGAAGCATCCTTGTCCTGCACAGGACATGAGTTTCACACCAGTTAAACCTACACAAGGTGAGATATTAGAGTCCTCCCAAACCGGAGCTATGTGCATTCACGTTTACGTATAGCACCGCACTGATTCCTTAATAGGCATGAGAGAATACTAATACAATTACAATAGTAATAAAATCTTTTGGAAAGACAGTACCAGTACAGTTTCAGCATCACAGTTGCTGGTAAGCTAAGCATTCTGTATTTCTGGGTTGGACACTCAACAATTGCAGTGAGCATCATATGGTGTCCATGGATTTCAGAAAATTTATTGACAAAAGAGAGTATCCCTTCTGCCTCTTCCCACCCTCTCCCCCAATAGCTGTTACTCCACAAAATGAAAACTCATGACTAGTAGTACATCATATCCAGGATCATTTTACTGTAACACTGCTCCACAATTTCTGTGAATCCTTCCAGAGATCATTGTCATGAAAATTAGAATGTGAGAAATTAGGTGTTGGGAATCACCTAGAAAGACATGGCAAATTGATTTAATCAACAGTTTACTATTGCTGTGATAGCTTAATACACTTGTTTCCAATGCCCTCATTTAGGAAGTAATGCTTTGGTCCTTTAAGTTTAGCATGGGATGAAATCCATCTCAATCCAGTTATCGTGAGACCTAAAACTGCAGGGAAAAATAAAAATGCGGCAAGATATGGGAAAAAAAAGCCAGCTATGACTTTTCTGCTTGGAAAATAGGTGAGTGAGAAGAATCTGCAGAAGGAATGAGTGTCTTGAAGAGAGAGGATAAGTAAATACTACTTACATGTTTTGGCACAAGGATTAGTAGGTATCTAAGGAAGGTAACAGTTGTGGACAAAACAAACACAAAAAATGTTCTCCCTGTAATGAGTTGTTAACCTGTAAAGCCCCATTCTTCAGGACTTGGTGAATGCTGAAGAGTGCACTTGGGCTTGAGAAGAAACTAGGCATGCTCATGGAAATGGAATCCATAAAGGACTTTCTCATTAGAAGCAATTTTTGAGTTGCAAATTACTAGAGGCTGGCAGAGAAGTTTTTTATCTGTTTGCCGTGCTCCCAGTTCTTCTTTAAGCATTGTGAAGCATGGGCTAGATGTCCTGATGAAGTGCAGCCATCCTGTGTACTCAACCAATTCAAATTCCAGTAGCCAAATCTGGAAGTTTTGACACTAAAGAAAGCCCCTGTTGCAATACTTACTTGAATTCAAACTCATTTGAATATTGCTATATAGCTTAATCCAATTTTCCCATTCCCATTTCCCCCTCATTATCTTATTTGCTCCTATCATATTTATCATTTCATATTTATCATACCTTACTTATCATATTTATGGTTGTGATTAATCACAGCCATTCCTCTGCCATCTCTTTCCTCAGTGGTCCCAACATCCAATCACCTGAAACAGAAAAAAATCCTTCTGTAGGTGTAGCTCTCCTCTTTTACATTCTGACTAAAAGACTTGAAGGCTTGTGAGACCTTATTATAGTGAGACTCTGGTGAGGAAGACCTGGCAGAGTTGAGCCTGCATACTGCTGCAAATATTTCCAGGGAAGGATTCAGCAAGAGTAAACTAGCAGTTGGCACAAACGAAATCTAAATTAGATAGGTACTGTGAGCGTGACACAAATCTGTGAGATTCCTGTGAACCTCAGCACAAATCGGCCAGAGGAGAGAAATTATGTTTTACATTGCTGTAAAGGATGAAGATGCACACAGATCTGCAGACCTACCCTGGACTGCAGCAGTACCATGAGTCAGCTTCATGGCAGACCTTACATAGAGAAATAAATGCAAGCAGAGTTGTATCTTGTCTTTACTTCTGGAGAATATAAAGCACTGAGAGATCATACACAGGGTACGAAACATTACAGCCTTTGTCCATACGAAGACAAAAGTCAAACAAAAATGCCTAAAATACCTGAGAATTAATATTACCTTCTCAAGTTTTATCTGTATTTTTGCTTTAGGAATGCTTAGATGACAGTAAGAGAAGCAGAAATACAAAGAAAAAGTATTTCTGTCAAAGTATCTGTGAAAACTAGATAAAAAACTAGAGAAACAGAAACCAATTTGCTCTTGAGAATTTTCTAGACAGTTTCCAGACTTACCCAAACCAAACTGTTTAAATTTAGAATTGTTTCCACAGCACATTCCTAGCCCTTAACACATCACCAACATCTCTTCAGCAGAGACAAGGAGGCTGAGATACTGGATTTTACTTTGTGCCTTTCAAATTATATTTTAAAAAGAAACTTGGAAAAGGGTGGAAAGGTTTTGTGGGGTTGTTGTTGTTGTTGTTTTGAAGTCTCTGGTTAAATGAAAAAGTTGTGAAAGAGCTACATTTTTGGAAACTATTGAACAGCTCTAGCCTGGAGTGTAACTTTTAAGACAGATTTCTCATACCATGGTATTAAGTGGGGTAGCTGTTCGTGTGAGATCAGGTTGTGGGATTTACATGCCATGCTTAAAGTAAAGGATTGCTGGGTAGCTAGGTTGAAGGTAGGATAAGCCTGAAAGGGGTTCCACAGTGATACTCAGCCTCTCCTTGAGCAGTCGTGCTCTTTTCAGGAATCACTCCTTGTATTTATCTAACTCCTTGCCGACTTTACAAATACTGTTTTATTCTTGCACAGAATGAAGTGTATCCTTCTTGTAGAGCACAGTCACCAGCAAGATGGTTCATCTGCCAAGCGTATTTGGTAAAGTACTGGACTATGCACCTCTAGTAAATTATTAATTATTACCTTGCCCTCTCACAAATGGCACATAAGCATGTGCTGATCCTGTGTGTGCTGGGGCACTGGTTGGACTGAGGATGCCTTTCAGAAGCAGGACTTGGAACCAAAGGGATGCTACACCTGCCTCTGGCTGTAATTTCCTAGAGTAGAAAAGCATTTTCTGTTGCAAATTCTGATCAGGGAAAGCCACATGGTTGCAAGGGTTAACATCACCTACCAAGTCAGGTGGCGGTGAAATGGGTATGGTCTTTTGGCAATTGCACACCAAATCTGTGTAGTTCTTGACATGCAGATGCTTTTTGTTACTTAGCTGACTTCCAGTGAAGTTAGATGCTGGAGACGTGTAAAGCTTTCTTTCTCTTGGCCAGTAAAAACAAGTACTCTCTGTGCACAAAAAAAGGCCAGCAACCAGTGCAGTTTGGAGAGCTCTTTTTGGAGGGAGACAGACCTGCCCTCATCTATGAGTTGCTGCCCCTTCCAGACAGCACACAGCTCAGGTTGTTGATTTAGGCAGTGCTCAGATGTTTTAATTTGAGCTGCCAGGATAATTTGTCAGGATCCACAGACAACAGCAGGGTGGGGCTCAGCCCCTCTGTAGTTCCCAATAATAGCAGTCACTGACAATCAGCTAGAGATTTGGGATAGCAGAGATGTGTTCAGATATTTCCAAAAAATTACAAACCTTCAAACAAAGCCCTCATTTTACCAGCAGAGGATTAAATAAAAGGTCCTTTCCAGTTTTTGGGGGCTATGTCATTGTCAGCCCCTCTGCTTCAGCCATGTTCCTTTGCCATGCATCGTTGCAAGCAGCACTGCAGCAGAGGGAAGTAACCTGGGTAAGTAATAGCTGAGGAGACCCTTTTAAGAGGCTGAATATTGCAGACAGAAATTTGAAGCCAGGTTTCCGTGTAATTTATTGCTAGAGGAGGGGGCGCTGAGCAGCCCGTGGCGCTGGCTGCAGTCGCCCAGCGGCACTCTTGTTACGGCACAGCAGCAGCGAGCGCGGGGCTGAGATGGCTCCGAGCGGGTGCGAGCGCCTGGCCATTAATTAACCAGATGAGTGCTACTGCGGAATGACTGGCCTTTCCCAGAGGAAAAGAGTATTACAAGCACGTACACAACCCTTCCTTGTTAACCTCTCGTGGAACAGCTCTGTTCTCCACCACGTGCCCGGTCTTTGGAAAAGCTCCTGCTGACAACGACGGGCTTTTAAAGGATCCCTAGTCATCCAGCTGTTTTCCATTTGGAGCATAAAGCACGCATTTGACATCCAAGGTGCCACTAAATTTACAATAACTGCAGCACAGGGAACTGGACTGTCTCATATGCTGGCGTTGGTACAAAATTGCTATCTTGAATGTGTTGGCCAGTTCTGGCAGCTCTGCACATATAGTATTTGAGAGCTAATCCTTTATCACTTTTGAATCCTTAACTACATTGACATAGAAAGTAAGGCTCAGTTGTTAGTCATGTATTTGTTCTTAATAAATATAAGCATATGCCAGCACTTGCTGCATGTCAGAGAAATAGGCTCCAGCAGAACTCTGATTGAGCATTGAAAGCTGCATCTTTAAACATTGCTCCTTATGGTGGGGATACCTGCTGTATTAGGAATGTACATAAAATCATCCCAGCATCCCCAAGATCTTAGTAAATTGTTCTGGTTAATGAAATAACTTGTAACTAGACAGGAGCCCACTAGTTTTTTAAAAAATAAAATCAAGAACAGACTAAATGTAACACTTTTAAGAACTGTGTCCCTGAATGAGTAAAACATTGAGAAGTACTGGTTCTTTGTGCTAAATTTACAGTTGTTATTGCTGAAGTGTCAAAATGTACAAGATTTAGACTAAAACACAATATAGACTATAGGATATAGACTATATAGGATGTCTGAAACTCGTCTGTGAAATAGAGACCTATTCACACTTTCCATGCTTTTGCTTTAGATTATCAGATTGCCAACTTCCTGGTGGTTTCTTAAGGAAAAATAACACAGTTAGTTTATGAGTATTCTTTTCCTTATCATGTGTGACATTGCTTATGATGCTGATCCAAGATTTTCATGAGACTAATGTGTCGCAAACCTCCTCCTCTGTGAATTTGTCAGTAATTCACAGTGTTCCAGAGTATTCCAGAGTAGTTGTTCCAGAATCAATGAAGCTTACAACATAGGCAACTCTTTTTTTTCCCCTTGGTATTATAAGAATAGACTAGAATAGAACAGAATAGAATAGAATATATCATTGTTCTGAAAGCAAGGGGTGTTCAAGATTATTCCACTTCTGAGAAGGAGCAAA
This sequence comes from Illadopsis cleaveri, assembly GCA_013399915.1. Classification (NCBI taxonomy): domain Eukaryota; kingdom Metazoa; phylum Chordata; class Aves; order Passeriformes; family Timaliidae; genus Illadopsis; species Illadopsis cleaveri. The sequence continues at coordinate 142,547 of VXBB01012598.1, forward strand.
TGGAAAATCCTGCTGAACTGGAGAAAGCTGGTACGAGTTGAATTTTACAACTCTGCTGCAAATCCCAGAGCACTTCAGGGGTAAATTCCCCTCTGGATTTGGCCCCTGTATCTCTGGACTACACTGCCTGCACACTCACTGCCCATGCAAGCAGCCCTGAAACACAGATCTGAGAAAAAAATAGTGGTATTTTGGTAGTCCAGGTATCTACAGCTACAGTTTCTGCTGCCTTTTGGTCTGTTGCATTTAGGACAAGCCACCATCCTGGTTTAAATATATAAGAAAACAAAAATAGTCTTTGGTGTCTGTTAGTTTGAAAACACATGCTTATTGGTAAAATAAATCCAGTTTACGTTGAAGAGGGTAACAGTAACAACGTGACTGTGGGCAAGTCATAGATGACTGGTGGAAAGGTGGTAAGGTGGTTATGTATTATCTGTATGGATTGGAGATCAGTTTGACCAAGCTCATCCATGTGCCACTGAAGTGAAAAAGAGAGTTTAAAATGATACTGGCATATTTTCCACGTGGTGTCTTCAAGACAAGGATTCTTAGCACCTAGTTGTTACCAACAGCTGTATAGCAGTTCTGAAGAAAAAGTGGTAGTGGCTAATGGTATGACCATTACTCAGCAGTCTCATCTATCATGGAAAAGTCATTGTGAATGTGTATATATGTGGGGGTATATATATATATATATANGGTTTCGTGGACCCCCTGGTGGTCGAGTCTTTCGGCCCCAATCCATATCAGGTGTTGATGACAGGTAGGAGACGGTGCTTATGAGCCATCTCGGGATCTGGCCGACTCCTTTTTGTTGCAAATGCTCCTGGGCCAGGCTTATTGTTCCTCGGAGAATGGATCTGATAAGCAAGTCTCGCTGCTGGACACACCTGGGCTCGATCACAGTCAAGTTACAAGTTTCCCAATATGTTTTATATAAAACAGATTTAATGCTGCACGAATTTTTCTACACCTACATTTATTACAGTATATATTCTGGAATGCTGTTGTTAGGCATGTGGAACGGTGTTTTGGTCAGACTCGTGCTGAGTGTTAGTCTCCAAGAAATCCATGGGCACAATGGAGAAGAGTGCAAGAGAGTAAGGAGTGATCAGAAGTGGAAGAAAATTACTGCTGAGGCAAGACAGAATTGTCTGGCCTGGTGAAGAAAATACCAATGTTAGCTGATCTTGTATAAGGGTAGAAAAACTTTCAAGGGTATTCCTTCTAGGGTGGATCACCAATACCTTTGCCTGTTCTCTGATGTTTTTCCACCAGTGATAATTAATCTGCATGTAAAGGGTTCTTCTGCAGCCAGTCAATTTCTTTGCAGTGCCGAGCACAATCCTTCCCTGAGTTTTGGCAGCTGACCCATGGATGCTTGCAGAGCCAGAAGAGCAATTTAACCCAACTGCAGTTGCAGAAGTCTGAAGCTTAGTTGGTTTACTTTGCATTTTGAATAGGCTAAGTGTGTGAGTAATCAGGCGCTGGTATTCAGATATGTTGGGTAACCTGGTCATGTTTGTGAACATAAAATTGCCTTTCTTCCTGTAGGAGAGCCACCAGTTCCTATTCTCTTCTGCAGCAGGTCCCTATTCTGCTTCCAATCAAGTTTATAGGAATTTTGCTGCTGGTTTCAGTGGTGAGCAGGAACCGACCCATAGTATCCCCATAGATATTCACACCATTTCTAACTCTATCATTACAAAAAATGCCAGATCTGTGCCAAATGAGACATGTAAATCAGACTTTCCAGGAGGAAGTGTATGGATGAGGATGAACACAGAAAGTGAGATTCACTATTTGTCTAACCTTGAGAGCTGCATGCTTTGCCATTTGTCAAATGCTTGTATCAGCAGTACAGAGGAACAGTTAGAAAGTGACTAAACTCACCTATCCAAAGTTCAGCTTTTTAAGTAAAAAAAATTACTGGATTTTAAACTCAATGTGTTCTTGTTCATCCACAGAAGAAAGCTAGTTTCAACAGCTTGGTTCTTGTAATACCTACCCACTGATCTTGACTTCTTCCCTTTTGCGTTACCATGAGTGCAGAGATACCTTTGCTGGAATAAGCTTCTCATGCTTTAACTGTGCTTTGCAAGGAGCTGCTTTTTCAGTACAATTCAGTTGCTTTTTTCAACAGTTTTTTCTCTTGGTAGAAATGTTACAAATGGGAGCAGGGGCCAAGGGGGTTTGGAATAAAAAAAGTAATGATAGTACCATCTCTTTTTTCTGTTCAGACGGGTTAGAGAAAAAACGCTGGTGGCTCCCGACGGGCAGAGCAGGTGCGGGGATTCCCCCGCGGCTGCAGGGGGCGCTGTGGCGCGGGCTCGGGCAGCGCGCGGTAATGGCGGACAGGCTGAAGGGAAGGGGTGGAGGAGAGGGTTTGCTGCACACTGCCCTGGGACAGCCGATCCCGGTGTCCCTGCAGGACTCTGAGGAGCACCAAGCTGGAGCGGCAGGATGTCTTGGCAGGCAGGAGGTGCAGGGCTACAGTACAGCAAAAGCTCAGAGCAGTGCCGAAGAAGCAGTGGGGGTGGGACAGCGATGGCCCAGCTCTGAGCAGGGCAGGGAGAAGTGGGCTCAGGATCCTGGGGTTTTTCCACTGAGGCACCCGAGGAGATGGTGAAAATTCCATTTTTTAGTGAGGTAGGTGTTAATAAGGTCCCA